>CM056383.1:59674264-59714264 GCA_029718625.1 Synaphobranchus kaupii | reverse complement strand
GAGTAACCGGGCAGAAAGCAGAGGTTAAAGGCAGGGTGTTGTGACAGGACTGTAGCTGGTGAATGCACCGCCGAGTTGGAAGGTGCGGCGTAGCTCGGGCAATACTGGCGTAAGCCGGCTGGCATGCAGAGGTCCTGGTACCGCAACACGAGTACGGGAGGTACGTAACCCGGGGAGGACAAACACAGCTGCGGGAAGACTGGAACTGCGGCGTCTGGAGGTTTTGAAGGGAAACAGGTAAATGCATGCAGCAGCGAAAGTTTAGCAGAGATAGCTACCAGTCAGGAAACCAGGCGAACAGGTATGAACCAGCAGGCTCACAAACACTGGACCAGAAACGGGATACGAAACAAACACGGTAGGTTAGTCAACGAACTGGCGCTGAATAGCAGCCAGCCAGGGGTTTAAATGGTGCAGGAAGTGAAGGAGAAAACGAGAAACAGGTGTGATGTTAAATCAGGAGTGATTGCCGAAGCACAGCAGTGAGGAATGTGAGCAACGAGAGGGGCGAGAGATAGGCGGAAGCTAAAGTGGAAAATGAAACCAAAAGTACCCGAGGGAGACGCCCAGTCCACAGCCAGGAGGGAAACACGGACAAGGGATCCAACATGACACGGAAGGAAACAAGGAAAACATGGAAAACGGACAGGACGGGAACGGAACGTTACAGTACCCCCCCCTCAATGTACGCCACCTGGCGTACCCGGAGGCCTGGTCTTGTCAGGGAACTGTTCGTGGAAGTCTTGGATTACTGAATGGTCCAAGATCAGGCTCTTGTGGAGCCACGACCTCTCCTCAGGACCGTACCCCTCCCAGTCGACGAGGTATTGGAAACCCCGGCCCCTGCGGCGGATATCAATAACACGGTTCACCGTGTAGGCCGGGGCGTTGTCAACAACTCGGACGGGAGGAGGCGGGATGGTAGGGGTACTGAGGGGGCTGGAGGAGACAGGCTTAACCTGGGACACATGAAACACAGGGTAAACTTTGAGGGAGGCGGGGAGGGAAAGTTTAACAGACACCGGGTTAACTAGACAAATGATGGGGAAGGGACCAATAAAACGGGGCTGAAGCTTTCTGGATGAAGAGGGAAGGGAGATGTTTGCAGTGGAGAGCCAGACCTGCTGACCGGCCCTATACTGTGGGGCTGCGGTCCTGTGAAGGTCCGCCAGACGTTGGGAGCGGGAATTGGCGTGAAGGAGTGCGGTGCGTGTGAGTCTCCAAATGTTTTTACAACGAAGGACATGGGCCCTAACAGAGGGGACAGCTATCTCGGCCTCCTGGGTCGACAGAAGAGGGGGTTGATAGCCTAAAGCACACTCAAACGGGGATAGGCCAGTAGAGGCACTTTTAAGGGAGTTATGTGCGTACTCGACCCAGGGGAGAAAACGGCTCCAAGAGGCGGGATTGCGCACTGTAACGCACCGCAGGGCGGCCCCCAGGTCCTGGTTCGCCCTCTCTGCCTGACCATTAGACTGGGGATGGAAACCCGAGGAAAGACTAGGAGAGGCACCCAGGGCTGCACAGAACGCCCTCCAAACTCGGGAGGAGAACTGGGGCCCACGGTCTGACACGATGTCAGAGGGGATCCCGTGCAGCCTGACCACGTGTAGCACCAAGAGCTCAGCGGTTTCAAGGGCGGACGGGAGCTTGGGGAGGGGAACAAAGTGAACCGCCTTGGAGAACCGGTCCACTATTGTCAGAATGACGGTGTTACCTTCTGACAACGGCAGACCGGTTACGAAGTCCACACCAATGTGACTCCAAGGACGGCCAGGGACGGGGAGGGAAAGGAGAAGACCGGAGGGAGGCTGGTGGGAAGCCTTGCTCCTGGCGCACACCGAGCAGGCCAGGACGAAGGCACGGGTATCCCCTTTAAGGGTAGGCCACCAGAAACTCCTCCTGACGAGGGCGATAGTTCTGGCGACACCTGGGTGACATGCCAGGCACGAGGCGTGAACCCATTCGAGGACCTGGGAGCGGACGGAATCGGGGACAAAAAGACAGGAGTTAGGGTTATTGCGGGGGTCCGGTTGGGAAGTCTGGGCGGCCTTCACAATGCCCTCAATCTCCCAGGAGACCGCAGCCACCACACAGGAGGCCGGCAAAATGGGCTCCGGATCAGCAGGACTGGAGGGAGGGGAAAAAATGCGGGACAGGGCATCTGCTTTAATATTACGGGAACCAGGGCGGAAAGAAACAGAGAAATTAAAGCGTGCAAAAAATAACGACCATCTAGCCTGACGAGAATTGAGCCTCTTGGCAGATCTTAAATAAATGAGGTTTTGATGGTCGGTAAAAACAAGAAAAGGGGTACCTGCCCCCTCCAGCCAGTGGCGCCACTCCTCAAGAGCCAGTTTTATCGCCAGCAGTTCCCGATCCCCGACATCGTAGTTCCTCTCGGCGGAGGACAGCCTCCGGGAGAAGAATGCGCAGGGATGGAGCTTGCTATCAGAGGCGGACCGTTGAGACAGAATGGCCCCCACGCCGGTGTCGGAGGCATCCACCTCAACGACAAACTGCCGAGAAGTGTCAGGGTGAAGGAGGATAGGTGCTGAGGAAAACCGAGTCTTGAGTAGCTCGAAAGCTCGCTGGGCATCGGAATTCCAACAGTAAGGCAGGGCAACGGAAGTGAGTTTAGTCAGGGGAGCAGCAATGGAACTGTAATTGCGAATAAAGCGGCGGTAGAAATTTGCAAACCCCAGGAACTGTTGAAGGTGCTTGCGGGAGGTGGGTTGGGGCCATTCTGTCACCGCCTTGATTTTCACAGGGTCCGCCCGGATACTGCCCTCCTCGATAATGAAGCCGAGGAACGGGACCGTGGAAGCGTGGAAGGAACATTTCTCAGCCTTAACAAACAGCTGATTCTCCAACAGCCGCTGGAGAACCTCTCGAACGTGACGGACATGCTCCTGCGGGGATTGAGAAAAAATTAAAATATCATCGATATAAACAAAAACGCTCCTCCCTAGGAGGTCCCGCAGGACGTCGTTCACCATGCTCTGGAAGACTGCTGGGGCGTTAGTAAGGCCGAAAGGGACCACCAGGTATTCGTAGTGGCCCAACGGGGTATTAAAAGCAGTCTTCCACTCGTCCCCCTCACGGATACGCACCAAGTGATACGCATTCCGGAGGTCGAGTTTGGTGAACGTCACAGCTGGAGAGAGGGCTTCAAAGGCGGTGTTAATGAGGGGAAGAGGGTATTTGTTACGGATGGTGACCTGGTTGAGGCCCCGGTAGTCGATGCAGGGTCGCAGGGAGCCATCCTTCTTCCCAACGAAGAAGAACCCTGCACCGACTGGGGATGAAGAGGGACGGATAATACCCGAAGCGAGGGAGTCGTGGATGTATTCCTCCATGGCTAGTTTCTCCGGTCCAGACAGACTGTAGAGGCGTCCCGATGGCAGTTTAGCTCCAGCCAGTAGGTCAATGGCGCAGTCATACGGCCTGTGAGGAGGTAAGGACAGAGCACGTGATTTAGAAAATACTTGCGCGAGGTCGTGATACTCGCTGGGAACATTCGTTAAATCCGGTATAGGTTGCATGGAACAGGGTTTACTGGGCCCCGGAGGGGGTAGTGCAGAACGGAGACAGCTGGCTAGACAGTGGGCACTCCACGCCAGGATGCGACCGGCTTTCCAGTCAATATGGGGATTGTGGAGGCGAAGCCAGGTCTGACCTAAAACCAGAGCAGATTGTTGGGAGTTAATCAGTAATAGCTGAATGGACTCCCGATGATTGCCAGATAGAATTAACTGGATAGGAACGGTGGAGTGGGTAACTAACCCCAAACTCCTACCGTCCAGAGCTAGAGCTGAAATGGGTGAAGTGAGACGTTCCGTGGGAATGCCGGCCCTCCTGGCGAAGGTGATATCCATGAAGCTGGCGTCAGCTCCGGAGTCAATTAGGGCCGAAGAAGATAGGGTCTTGTCCTTCCAAAGGAGAGTAGCCTTGAACATGAGGCGGTCCTGGGCAGCATGGTTGGGGACGATGGGGCTCGTCAGTACGCCCAGTCTTACTGGCGAGCCCCTTCTTTTGGGCGAATGGGGCAGGAGGCGATCTGATGGCCAGGCTTGCCGCAATAGAAACAGGATCTGGTGCGCTGACGGCGCTGACGCTCCTCGGGATTGACCGCAACTCTGCCCAGTTGCATGGGCTCTTCCTCGGACCCGCCCGTAGGCGCCCGAGATCCAGTGATGGAGTGTGAATGAACATTAGAGACGACGGAGGGCGAATGACGCCCGGAACTTCCTCCCCGCTCCCGGGCCCGGATGCGGAGACGATTATCGATGGCTATAGCGAGGCTGATGAGGCTATTAAGGGAGTTGGATTCCTCCCGAGTGGCAAGCTGGTCCTTGAGTTCCTCGCTGAGAGCTTGGCGGAAAGCCCCCTGGAGGGAGGCGTCATTCCATCCTGACTCCGCGGCGAGGGTACGAAACTGAATGGCCATTTCTGCGACACTGCGGTTGCCTTGGCGAACTTGAAGCAGACGCTGGGTAGCGTCACGTCCACAGGTCGGGTGTTCAAACACACGTCGCATCTCTGCCGTAAAGGCTGCGAAGTTGCTGCATAACGGAGCCTGGCTGTCCCAGATGGATGTAGCCCACTCCAGGGCGCTCCCTCCCAGGCTGCTCATAATGAACGCGATCTTGCTGGAGTCAGAGGCGAAGGAGGAGGGCTGCATCCGAAACACTATGTCACATTTAAGTAGAAATTCACGACATCTCCCCAACCCCCCGCGATATAACTCGGGGTGTTGTACACGGGGCTCACGGCTGGAAGTGGGAGCCGGTGCCTCCGGATGGGGTTCGGGAGAGGAAGGAGTAGGGTTGGCTGGAATCCGTAGTAGCGGTTGGTGGAGCGAAAGTTGGGATACTTGCTCCGTGATGCCCCTAACTACTTCCAGCACATCATCCAAACGGCGACCCTGTTGGTCGCTGATCGCAGTTTGGCAGGAGAAGGCGTGGCGAATCTGTTCCAGATCGGCTGGGTCCATATTGTTGGCCAGTTCGTTCTGTTACGATCCTGATACGGGACGAACCCAAGTGCAACGACCAGGAGACAGATTACAGAAAGTGGAACTTTATTAAGCGTTGGGGTGGTCCCAAAGCTGTACACGGGAGCAAAACAGGTTAGTTAGTTAACACAGGATAGCGTCCAACTGAGGACTGCTCCAAGCCGGAGCTGGACTTGAAGAAACACGGAACTGTTCCAAGCCGGAACTGGACTTGAACGGAGGTGTCTAAAACACCGGAACTGGACTGGAACTGGACTGGAACTGGACTGGAAACTGGATCGGAACTGGACTGGTAACTGGACCGGAAGGTCCACTCAGGAAACGGGAACGGCACGGAACTTGTTCCAAGCCGGAACTGGACTTGAACGGAGGTGTATAAAACACCGGAACTGGACTGGAACTGGACTGGGAACTGGACTGGAAACTGGACCGGGAGGTCCACTCAGGAAACGGGAACGGCACGGAACTTGTTCCAAGCCGGAACTGGACTTGAACGGAGGTGTATGAAACACCGGACCTGGACTGGAACTGGACTGGAAACTGGACCGGAAGGTCCACTCAGGAACACAGGGGACGGCACGGAACTTGTTCCAAGCCGGAACTGGACTTGAACGGAGGTGTCTAAAACACCGGAACTGGACTGGAACTGGACTGGAAGCTGGACCGGAAGGTCCACTCAGGAACACAGGGGACGGCACGGAACTTGTCCCAAGCCGGAACTGGACTTGAACGGAGGTGTCTAAAACACCGGAACTGGACTGGAACTGGACTGGAAACTGGACTGGAGCTGGACAGGAAACTGGATCGGAACTGGGCTGGAACAGGACTGGAAACTGGACCGGGTAGCTTGAGTAACCGGGCAGAAAGCAGAGGTTAAAGGCAGGGTGTTGTGACAGGACTGTAGCTGGTGAATGCACCGCCGAGTTGGAAGGTGCGGCGTAGCTCGGGCAATACTGGCGTAAGCCGGCTGGCATGCAGAGGTCCTGGTACCGCAACACGAGTACGGGAGGTACGTAACCCGGGGAGGACAAACACAGCTGCGGGAAGACTGGAACTGCGGCGTCTGGAGGTTTTGAAGGGAAACAGGTAAATGCATGCAGCAGCGAAAGTTTAGCAGAGATAGCTACCAGTCAGGAAACCAGGCGAACAGGTATGAACCAGCAGGCTCACAAACACTGGACCAGAAACGGGATACGAAACAAACACGGTAGGTTAGTCAACGAACTGGCGCTGAATAGCAGCCAGCCAGGGGTTTAAATGGTGCAGGAAGTGAAGGAGAAAACGAGAAACAGGTGTGATGTTAAATCAGGAGTGATTGCCGAAGCACAGCAGTGAGGAATGTGAGCAACGAGAGGGGCGAGAGATAGGCGGAAGCTAAAGTGGAAAATGAAACCAAAAGTACCCGAGGGAGACGCCCAGTCCACAGCCAGGAGGGAAACACGGACAAGGTATCCAACATGACACGGAAGGAAACAAGGAAAACATGGAAAACGGACAGGACGGGAACGGAACGTTACATACCCCCCACAAACATTTTTACTTCGTAGAAACCTGCCAATCCAGGAGGCAGGTACAATAAACAGGTTATTAGAATATCATGCCCTGTACCATACACATTTTGAGATGAGCACCCACGTAGCATGAATTAGAATACAGCGTAGATCACCCCGTGTAAAAGCCGCACAGGTGAGCCGAATGATTTAAATTGGCCATCTCTGAATCTGGCCCTAAAATGTAAATTTCACGCATGTTGCGTGTTCACCAACATACCCTCGTCAGGCCACAATTTGTGCTGCATGTTTTATATATGTACATCTGGCCCTGTGTGTTACCTTACCAATCAGCAGCTCCTTATCTATAAAAGACTCCCTCAATGATACCTTCACAGCCAAGAAGAATGAGACCTGGAAGGACGGGAACTGATGATATTGTGGTTATTTGGGAACAATGGACCTCATTCACAAATCACTCTACGAGACTTAAGGCTTTCTTTAGCACGTCTTTACAAACATTTCGGGATTAACTTAATTGATGTTTGCTTTCTGAGCTTCTGTTCTACCCAAGAAAAAATCCCCCCAAAAAGAGAAAACATTGGTGAATGCCAGAATGTTCATAAAAACATTATTAAAAAAGTCTTAAGAATAAATTTGTTTGTGGAATGGTTGGTGAATGAGGCCCAATATCCAACTCCACCTTTCAACACTGGTAAATGAGTGCAAACCAAGGGGCCAAGACTGCGCTTTCGTTTTGAGGCTCACTTCCTGGTTGGGCTGGGAGCGGCAATTGTGCCGTTGCTCACTAGCGCCACTGCGATTGGCTCCAGTATAGGTCTTTCACCATGTAAGTCAATGGCAGCAATTTGGTCAAAATACTCAGTCAATAAATTTTTCCCATAAAAAAATTTAATTGCAATAGGTGCCTTTCCTTCATCTAATGCCTCTGTGCTGATTTTTTTTAAATATTGTGTCGTTTGGACAGGGTATTAACATTTGTTCAGGACCAATCAGAGGGACAGGTTGAGTTCCTCTTCGGCTCCACGGAGCAGGCGCAGTTTGTACAAAAGGGAGAGCTTCAATTCAGTTTTTACGAGGCCGTGGAAAGGCAATGGGTGACGTCACAGTGGCTTTGTCCATATTTTTATACAGTCTATGGTGCAAACGCATCCACGTTTTGTGACGGTGTTCCTTTAACATTGTGTAAACCCAAGTTAATTTCCTCCTGGTGGTGAAAAGTGTTTGACCGCAGCCCATATGAGAGGGCATCATCTCTCCAGGCCATGGAAGAGGCTTATGGAGACAAGGCCGTAGATGCACACTAATGATTGACAGATTGCATATAATTTTCAAACATGGACAGAGAGAACATACACTGAGATGATTTGTCATGGCAGCAAATACGTTTATGGTTGTTTCCTTTGTAGCAAATTATGATTTTTTTGTGTAAAGCAAAGATTATATGCAAAGCAGTACATTACAGGCATTTAGCAGATGCTCTTATCCAGAGCTACTTAAACAACTTCTTGTTACATTTATCCATTTATACAGCTGGATATATACTGAAACAATTCAGGTTAAGTACCTTGCTCAAGGGTACAACAGCAGTGTCCTACCTGGGAATCGAACCTGCAACCTTTTGGTTACAAGTCCCGTTACTTCACTATAATACTACACTGCCGCCTAATACAGTAATACCTGTATATCTTAATACTTTATTGGAAAGGCAAAAATATGAAATATGACATACTATTTCCAAAACGGTGATGAACTGTGATGATACCTAAAATGTATCTTCTTCTTCTTTTTTATCTCACTGTAAAAAGCGCAGGAGGTTTGCATGTGTTTATTTGCAATTCATCGAAGGTCCAGAAGGTGGTGCAATTTACAACATCATATCGCAGGGATTTTTAACACATTATGCAGGCCGATTATGCCTTCTTTGTGGTGGATACACGCTACGGAGAATGTGCCGAGCGCTTTCGGTATAAAGTTTTGGTAAAGTAACTTCAAATCACAGAATTGTTGCACTCTTGAGCAAGGCACTTTAGATACGTATGTCTGTTAAATGTACTGTTTATAAGAATGAAACTTTGTTATTTTGTGTTCTTATAAATATACTGTATTTCAAAGACATTAGCATTAATGCTGATTAATGCTAATAATCAGCATATTGTGTGTTATTCATTCCATATATAGGCATTCTCATTCTATTAAAATTCCGTTTTCAAAGACGGAAGCAGGCAAGAGTCGGCCGTTTCAAGCAAAGCACGTTCATTTATTGAATTGCTTACATATTTATGTTGTTGAACTTTGAGTCCACGTCATACCTACAATATGCAGGAAGCAAAACTGTGAGACAAATTTTCATGAATGCAAATCTTGCAATAAGCCTACATTAAACCTACCTTTTTCTCTAAAATAAGAAAGATATCAAAATTGTGAACTCAACTACGTACATTTTAAGGTCTTTTTGTAATTGTATCCCCTAGGTTTTGTTGTTATTGTTTGTTATTTGCCTATATTATACTTATGCTATTTTCGTTTAAAGTCCATCACAAGCATACTTGTATAATTAGGTTACTCTACACGACATCCTTCCCTATAGCTCTCACAGTACTCCTCTGCTGCAGAACCCACACAGAGAAACATCCTTCCCTATAGCTCTCACAGTCCTCTGCTGCAGAACCCACACAGAGAAACATCCTTCCCTATAGCTCTCACAGTACTCCTCTGCTGCAGAACCCACACAGAGAAACATCCTTCCCTATAGCTCTCACAGTCCTCTGCTGCAGAACCCACACGGAGAAACATCCTTCCCTATAGCTCTCACAGTACTCCTCTGCTGCAGAACCCACACGGAGAAACATCCTTCCCTATAGCTCTCACAGTCCTCTGCTGCAGAACCCACACAGAGAAACATCCTTCCCTATAGCTCTCACAGTCCTCTGCTGCAGAACCCACACAGAGAAACATCCTTCCCTATAGCTCTCACAGTCCTCTGCTGCAGAACCCACACAGAGAAACATCCTTCCCTATAGCTCTCACAGCACTCCTCTGCTGCAGAACCCACACAGAGAAACATCCTTCCCTATAGCTCTCACAGCACTCCTCTGCTGCAGAACCCACACAGAGAAACATCCTTCCCTATAGCTCTCACAGTACTCCTCTGCTGCAGAACCCACACAGAGAAACAAAGTGAGAACCTACAGGAATGCTCTCGTGCCCACCAGGACAGCATATTTAGTAATGTGTTCCTGCTCGTTCCTGGCTCATCACTACCTGATATAATGGCATGATTACTGCAACCTGTGCCAATGAATGATAACGTATGGAGCTCTGGAGCTGTTGCTTTGTGAGGCACGTTCCTGTAGAGACCACAAACTGGGGGGATCAAGAGATACAGGGAAGAGTTTATGGTTATGATTGAGATAAAGACTGACCTTGCCTTCTGTGTGTTAAGATCCGCTGCGATTACTGTTGCTTCATATTCACGGACCGTTAGTAGACCCTACACCTCTCTGCAGTAAGCTGCATCTTATTCAGCCTTCCATGATCTTTGTTCTACCAAGCTGGCCAATGGCAAGACAAAGCTAAGACAAAGGCAAATAAGGTATATTGTTATTGCAACAATCATTCCTGCCCAAGTGAGGCTTTCTTTGAATGCCATTGAAATGAATTCTCACGATTCAAATTCTGAATTCTGCAGGTTTTTAAAATTGAAACTTGTTTACATGTTATTTTAACGGCGCATATAAGTGTGTCTACATAGGCGTGTGCACAACACGCATACACTCTCCTGTCTATTACACACAGTGGCGTGCACAAGCATGACTAAAATATCAAGATTACAATGTGAAATATTATTTTTGTGTAGGCTATATCAAAAAATGCATGATAATAAAAGGGTCCACAGGTCAAAGACCACATACCTCTCCCTCAGCGAAGGGGAATGCCACATTAAACTGCTTTCAGCACACTCCATCAATATTCAGGCGATGTGCGATGGTACAGGACAATGTCTATCCATGAAAAAGGAGCTGATAACACCTATATCAAGCCTAATGCGCGAATTGTCATTTACACCTAATGCGAGAATTGTTGGAAAATGCGCGCACTGCAATAGATGGACATTTCAGTTCTGAAAATGCGCTTCAGATGTCATTGCAATACAGCGCTGTTTATCTAGGAATACAGCCTGTCAGTAAATAGAATGGTTGTGACTGAAAAAAGTTCAAAACCTTGTCCAGTGAATATAGCATTTATTGTTTTTCAAATAGCCTAGGCTACAGCGGATTCGCTGTGCATAAGGTGTTTTCGATAGCCTATGGTTAAAAACGGAGATAAATGTCACCATGTTAACTGAATTGTAACCTTAGCTATTCTTAATCCTTCATATTTTTTTAATTACAGTGACAAGGTTTCCATACTCTCAGCTTATTAAAACCCCGCTGATTTCACATTCCATAACTGAACAAAAGATTTTAAAGACAACTAAGCGTCTAATTAGAAACGAAAACAAATTTACACACAATTAATTCACAATTAATTTTAATGCCATTATCTGCATGTGCGCTTTACAGGAGCAGGTCTGTTTCCGCTGCTGTAAATCACACTTTTCACGGTCTTCCTGGAAAAGTAGATTGTTTTAAAGCATTACGTTACCAGTAAAACAGGTTGGTCACATTTCCATAAGCAGGACATTATAAAACAAGGGAAAATATGCGTGAACTTATGAAGCTTGAACATGAGTTCATTGCATTATTGCATAATCAAACAAAATTCGTTAAACAAGCAGGCTAATTTGGCGTTTTTTAAGGTGAGACGGAAGCTGCGTTTATTCTCAGCTGTTGCAGGTGCTTTTAACAAAATTTAACCGCATATATTTTGTAAAATAACAGCACTGTCGGGAATTACCGGGAACTCATAATGGTTAGTCCGAATAATATTGATATTGATACATAAAGCCTATTCCTTCATTGCACTAAACACGCACGAGCATGTCTGTTTCGCCATCATATAAGCAATCCGCCAAGGTGGAAAAGCAGGCTTTTAAAGGGAATTGGATATGACATTTTGATTGGTTTATTGCATGTTACGCCCAAGACACACCTATAATTAATGAAGAGACTAGGTTAAGCCCATTTGCACGTTGCGCCGTCTAAATAGCAAAAGTGGACTTGGACACGCCCTAAATGAACTTAATGCCATGCGCTTAGACCAAGCGCTAAGATCGCCAAGATAGAGCCCCAAGTGTCCATGGTTCTCTGTGGAAATATAAAATCAATCATTTTTTTACACAAGAAATTATGGTTTAACTAGTTAATGCCATCCCGTCTAATGTCTCCCATGGGTCTGATTTTTTTAAATAATCACGCTAATATTCCTAAATTAGGGTTTATTTCAGTGCATGCAATGTGGCTTTTCATATGACCATATAAGGATTTCCGCATCCTACCTGGCTGGGAGACTTCTTCAGTCAGACCGCAGAAATTCAGTGGCAGGTGTACGTTAATGCTGTTTTTAATTCCGTATCACCAAACCAGAGGCCATAGTTTTTGTACATGTAAACAACACAGTTTCTATTGCATTTTTTAATATGATTGCTCAAAACCTGCACCGCTTACTTCACCACCTGGGTGTGATTTTTTTATTCCGATTAGATCTCACCATTTTGTAAAGTCCAAACATATTGTGTGCTGTATTCTCTTCGGTTCTTTTGAGACCGGCTGTATGCTCGGCAGTCGTAACGGCGTAGCCTATTTTCGGATAAACTAGGTTTTATATGTCAAAATGCGTTTTTCACCATTTTGGGGTTTCAACTCAAAGAATGTCAACACAAGAAAAACAGACCATGATTTATATTGCAAAAAATCTTTTATAAAAGTTAAAATAAAACTTGAATTAACGTTGTACAAAAATCGGCACTTGTTTTATGAGTTGCTCATTTTTTCCTTTATCCAGTCAATGAAGTAGGACACTTTCATGTACACGTTAGAATTCTTGTTGCTGCAGGGCTTTCTGAACGAAGCTATCCCATGGGGTTTGTTTTTACAAATGAGAGGTCCTCCAGAATCTCCCTGAAATCAACATGGCAGTTATTAGAAAGATGCTCCAAATGCCTCTTTGTTCAGACTTGTGAGAATGTATTATTTTAATGTGTACATATGAAGCACAACAATTGGTTTGGAAACATACACATGATGTTGTGTGCGTATTTGGGAATGTGCAGACGATGCCCTGATATCTGGCTGTTTTTGGAGATGTCTTGTAACAATAGTGTCTCGGAGCTAATCAGGCAGGGGCTAACGCCTCGGCCTCCAGGACAACTAAATGCAAACGTACCTGTTAGAAAATGTAAAAAAGTTATAACTGTATAAAAGGACAACTCAAATGAGTGTTCCTTAAACATTTTGTAACTTAGGCTACATGTGTTCCAACGACTTAACCTTCCTGTCTTTTTGTTGCAAACATTGTGTCCACCTCTTCAATAATAGAGAGGTTTTAACATTTCGGATTGACTAACAGACTGCAGACCTTAATGTTCAATTCTGATTTTTTTCTCAGATGCAATTTTTTAGACTTACTGTTTATGTTCATTCGAAAGCGACCTGACAGTAGGCTACTGCCAATGCGGAATTATGACAACATTAACCCATCACATGGGAGATTGACTGAAAATCACTTTCCCGGTGTACCTCAGTTTGGGCAGGGACTGTCCTTCTGTACCAATTCTGTCGTCGAGGCCTACGCCACCCAACTGGCATATTCCAGCATAAAGCGCTTTCATGGACTGAACAATTCCAATTTGAGCAATCACACAAGTCCCATACAAGTCGGACGGATGGCTAGATGGAATTTATCAGTGGCTTGTTTATTTTTACCCCTCAATCAACCTTTATTTTTTTAACGTTGGTCCAGTGGAGTAATTAAATAAATAGTTTACTGGGTCTATTCGTCTTGTTAGCGTAACAGCAAAATATGAGTTAATACAACTTATTTATGGTTGTTGTGCCAACATAAAAAGCTTGTCACCAAATGTGTAAACCACAGAATCTTGAGCCTTGAAATTTGAAAAGTGGTATTGTAATCAATTACCTAAGAAATTTTAATTGTAAGAACCAAATATTTGTTTACAGTGTGGCTATCTATCAAAGTGATTTCCACATACAGATGTGGCACATATTGGAACTGAAAAGATGTGACCCCATGTGGATTTTTGCTGTTCACACTGTCCTAAAAAACAACTAAACTGTTACGTATGAGGGAAATCATCTGATTTGGATCAGTCTGAACGTCGCCTACATAGGCTACATAACCCAGGTGAAAAAGTAGTATACTTTAGTGTAATAAAAATATATTTTAAGTATACAAAGGTTATTACAAGTGTACTTTTCCTTTTTGTACTATGTTTAAAATGTACTTTTAAAAAGTGTACTTCAAGTGTAGTCTCAAACACACCGTAATACTTTTAAAGTTTGTTTAAAAAGCACTGGTGACATAATGAAATTGTACTGCAAGCGTATTTAAGATAACAACAAATCACAATTTTTGTTAGTGCACTTAAATATACTTAAGTACACTAAAGATAGTCCCATTTTAACATACAGACATAGTGCACTTCAGTATACTAAAAATAGTCCCATTTTAACATACACACTGCACTTGAAGTACACTTAAGTACGACTTAAGTTCTTCTTTTGAACAACTTTAATGCACTTAATATACTTAAAGCACTGCCAATTTAGCACAAAGTACATGATTAGTACAAAAACTACTAAAAGTATACTTTAAAAAAGTATTTCAAGTATAATCTTTTGGAACCTTACAGCTTAAAGTTGAGTGTCATGGCTGGGGCAAGAGGAACACTGAGAATGGTGTGATTTGAGGATATAGCTATAGAGATGTAGCATAGGTGGGGCTAGCATTTTCAGCGTCAGGTGAGCTGAGATGTAATCTCCCTTTCACATCTGGCACACAGCTTAACAAACAATTCAATCAATCTACATTTAGCACGTTCAAGACCATTTGCAAAACTCACCGGAGAGAAGCTCTTGACATCAAAAGGTGTGCACATCATTCTGTTTGCAACAAAGTACTTCCCCCAAATATTTCTGCAATCTTCATTGCTCACGACCATAATCACCACATCCTGCAGGACGTCGAAACGTCTTTCGTCAGGCGGTTCCCTCCCCCATCCAGACATCAGGCACTCGGTGTTTTCTGGCACGGTTTCCCCTTTCGCAGGCAGCTGTATGACTTTTACATTCTTGTTAAGAGTGGCATTGCACTGCAGCTGTTACACAGACATGGCAGGATATACTCAGGGCTTCGGTAGACACTGTCTGTTTAAATGCCTATTGCATACACTTGGGAATCATAATTATCCTATTACATTACTTAGTATCCTGAATATGCTCATAGAATTGAATGTTGTATTATTATTATTGTTGTTGTTGTTTACCTTCAAAAGCATGATATCAAAATCATATTTGGATTTATCATTAATTTGATGCTTGTAACGTTTTCTCACTGGAATCTTCTGTTGAGATTCTTCCTCCTCCTGTAGATTATCAGCTCCTAGAACCGCTGTCAGAGGCCAGAATCTTAAAGAGAAAATTAAAGAAGATTATAATTCACAAGAACAGGCCATTCAGACCATAGCTTCATCGGTTAGCCTTCTTGTTCAACAGTGACCCAAGCATGGACAATCAAAGTGTATCTGCTTGTACTAACCCATTAATCTAACCATTAATTCAATCAATAAATTACTGTGTTTGTGTGTGGGGGGGGGAACCCTTGCCAGCGTTTGTGTGAAGTGTACCTACCACACTCTTGTATTACAGACAGAAACGGGGGCTTTAAATCCACCCTCCCCCAACCAGACCAATATTATTTTCTACTGACTTTTTAAAAGAATTAATGAAACAGCCTAGGCTCAAGTCTGCAATGTTAGAGTAACAGCGCCCAGACAGTTTGTACATTACTGACTGCACGACTCAACTATCCCTTAAATCATTTCCAATGTCAATTTAAAACCTCAATCATGTCACGTCTGATTCATGCACCAGCGCCAACGGAGCAAAGCTGGAGGGCCCGGAAGTGGGCCCAGTACTGCAATGGGTGCAGGGGGGTGGAAGACCATTGGCTGCCCTGTCCACCGGAACAAAAGTGCTAGTAGGGCAGTGGGACTGCCTGATGGTGAGTCAAGGCATGCCGTACAGGAAATGGAGAGACCCAAGGAAGTGGGTGGAATGTGCTCAGCTGGTGGCGCCATGCAGCCTGCAGCTGAGAGTGTTGTGGATGGTACACAGCGGTCCTGGGGTCGAGCGCTTCGGCATCAACAAAACCCTGCACCGGCCCCGGTAGAACTGTTGTCGGAGCCGGTGCAGGCGTGATGTGGAGAGGTATTGCCGCCGTTGCCATGCATGCATTGCAAAGAAGGGCCAAAGTAAGTTAGGACACCGTTGCAGCAGCTAAACCGCGGGGCGCCAATGGAGAGGGTGGCGGTGGACGTCCCGGGTCCATTTCTGGTCACTGAGGGGGGGATCGCTACATGCTAGTAGCCATGGACTACTTCACAAAATGGCTACGCGATTCCCTCCCAGGAAGCATCAGTGTTGGCGGAGTGCCTGGTCTCTGGATTGTTGGCTAGTGGAGAATTCAGTGTTGAGGTTCAATCGCACGCTGGCAACTCAGTTGGCGCTGCTGACGTCCCAGCACCGGTGCGATTGGGACATGTACCCACTAGTGCTCCTCGCCTACCGCTCCGGCTCCCTAACTACCCAGGTGAAAAAAGATGATACTTGAAATATACTTTTTCACAGTATACTTTTAGTAGTTGTTGTACTAATCATGTACTTTGTGCTAAATTGGCAGCGCTTTAAGTATAATAAGTGCACTAAAAGTAGGACTTAAGTCATACTTAAGTGTACTTCAAGTGCAGTGTGTATGTTAGAATGGGACTATTTTATTATACTTAAGTGCAGTATGTCTGTATGTTAAAATGGGCTTAAAATATTTAGTGTACTTAAGTATATTTAAGTGCACTAACAAAAAGTATGATTTGCAGTACAATTTTATTATGTCACCAGTGCGTTTGAAACAAACTTTAAAATTATTACGGTGTGTTTGGGACTATGCTTGGAGTACACTTTTTAAAAGTACATTTTAAACATACTTCAAATTAAGTACAAACAGGAAAAGTATACAAGTATACTTGTAATAACCTTTTTATACTTAAATTAGATTTTTATTACACTAAAGTATACTACTTTTTCACCTGGGTATGCTCTCAGTCCACCTTGGAACAAGCAACGCTCCCGAGTTCCAGTGTGCCAGCAATGCGGCCAAGTTCCAGTTTGCCAGCAATGTTCACAAGTTCTGGTTTGCCAGCAACATTCCTGAGCTGCAGTTCCAGCTCCCACGCTCCCGAGTGACAGCCCAGCCCCCACGCTCAAGAGCGACCACGAGCGGGGGTCGCGGGTTCCAGTCCAGAGAATTGAGTCATCCCCTGCACCAGCTTTGCCAGCAGCGGAAGACTCGTCAGCCAGGGTCCCTGGCGGGGAGTTCAGTCATGCCGGCCACCTCCATGGTTACTGGGCTTTAATTGTGTACGGACTGCACAATATTTGAATTGCAACGTGGACGTTGTGTCTTTGAGAGGTGGGGTGTGTGTGTGTGTGTGTGTGTGTGTGTGTGTGTGTGTGTGTGTGTGTGTGTGTGTGTGTGTGTGTGTGTGTGTGTGTGTGTGTGTGTGTGTGTGTGTGTGTGTGTGTGTCTGTGTGTGTGTGTGTTTTAGGCAAAGCTTTATGAAATTTAAATAGGCAACAAAACTAATGACTTGTTCAGTAATTTGTTAGTCATATGAATCCAGGCAGCTCATCAATTGCACTATGTTACATAGATAGGCTACTGTATGTTACAAGGTGATGTTTGAACATCAGTGTGTTCTCTAGATTCTGGATTAGTTATCGTTTTAATAAATGTGATTTAAGCAATTAATGACGTTAAAGTCATCCTTATGTCCAATCCTTGAGGAAGATTTACAAGTTAGGCTTTTGGCCTCAAGTGTTAGATTTTCTCTGAATTGTCAGTGTTGATTTCTAATCAGGTCTCCAAGTGACTGAATCAATAGCATAGTGTTGCTGCAGTACACTGTCTACTGTAGTTAAGTTTTTGGTGTTAATATCAGCTTCTCACTCTACACTGCAAAAATGGTGGTGTACATTTAACACCCTATGGTGTTTATATGAGACCATGGTTGAACTAAAAATCGATCTAGCAGCAAACCAATAATCTCAGACACAAATAGCTAGCTAGCTAGCTGATATGAGATTGTGATGTCACTTGTCATTTTTCTTTCTAGCTTGTCAGGTAGCTATATTTTGTTTCAGAGGGATTTGTTTTATATAAGATCAAACCACAGTGATTAAATTTCCTAAGATGCAGTTAGACCATGTACTTTTTGAGTGAACTTTTCATATAGGCTAGCTACTTTGTCATGCAAGCTCAGGACTCGACGAGTGACATTGAAATAAACTGATTTTGTGAGGAGCTTGTACAGTAACTAAGTTATCCTTCAGTCGCCACTGGAATGGTACTACCTATTAATAGCACTCATTATTGTGAGTTCATGATGCTCCGTCAACAATAAGTATTCAGTCCAGTGGATCGGCATAACTGGATTGCATAACTAACATTCACAGAGATACAGCCTAGATAGAGCTTTATGGTAATGTTTTATTTTTGGAAATAAATGTGAGGTAGTACGCAAAATATAGCCTACTAACTAATTTTAGCTGACAGCAATATAAGGAGGATCGGTTTTGATTACAACCATTTTAGGGTGTAAAATGTACACCAGCAGTGTTACATTTACACTGGCACTTTTGCTGTGTAGCCCCCCTCTCCAAATTCCAATCCTGGAGCCACCCTTGCCTGTGCAACAAGTACCAGAAGATAACTTTGCAGAGAAAAGAGAAAACTGTTGAATTATTTGTCAGAGAAAGGGTAAACTGACCTGAAACAGTGGGCAGCGGTAAGGACAAAGTCCTCACGGATGAGAAAGCCCCCACAGATATGATTTCCGTTTTCCTGAAGAGAGACCATGTAGGGCCTGGAGTGGGGCTCGGCCTTCTTACCTCCGATAATATTGCTTTCAGAGGTTCCTGCAAACACATCGCATCGGAATTACAGTTAATTCTGGTTTGATTGTCGGCTCTTTTATCCAATAGAGTACATTATAACCTTAGCAACGGTATATGCCATGCCTTAATGGATGCTTTGGACAATTAATTACAGCCCAGCTTAACGGCAGTTTTTGTTTTCACTGTCTAGTATTATGCAAGCTCTAGAGAAAACGCGTTCGACGACTGGAGTTTTCCCTTCCCGATATGTGAGTAGCATTGCTTCTAAAATGCTGCTGGTCTCGCTGACTACATATGTACGTTCGTTTTTCCACTCAAGCACTGTCTTTCCAATATGATTGATAGGCCTATTGTTGTTTTCACATTTTGAGTGCATTTCACATACTGTAGTGCATTCGTTAATTTTATGTTTCATGTAGGCTACTGATTTTCATTGAAGATAGAACATTTGGCAGCATTTTGCAGATGGTGGAATACTATTTTCTTTTCATATTATCATACATAATATAGGCTATGGTGTACAAACCCCAATTCCAAAAAGGTTGGGACAGTATGTAAAATGCACATTAAAGCAGAAAGCACTGATTTGTAAATTATATTTTACACATATTTAATTGAAAACAGTATAAATAATTTTACAAAATGTTTTACCTTATCAACTTTATAGATTCTTGTAATTATATGCTAATTTCAAATTTGATGCCTGCAACACGTTCCAAAAAAATTGGGACGGGCTAAAAAAGACTGGGAAGTTAAAAAAATACCTGTTTTGAACATTCCACAGGTAAACAGGTGATGCTATCATGACTGGGGAAAAAAAGAATATCAAAAGACTCTTGATATCTTATTTTCAGGTACTCTTACAAGCGATACTATAACCTCTCTGCATTTGAATGGATCTCTATGGGAATTGGGGGGTGGGACTAGATTAAGCTGTAAATCACACGGGAATAGTATGGAACCCATGGTTGGCTAAATGGCTGTAAGTCATCAAGGCTCTGCGGTATCAACCAAGCCTCAAACCATCACTCTGCTGCCAGATATGCAGTATGGATGGATCACTTTAAGGGTTGTTTCTCCTGATTCATTTTCCTATTGAACTCTATGGGAAAATAAATCAGGAGAGCCTCATTGAGGCTCGTTTGATACCGCAAACGTTTGATGACTTAGCCTACCATGGCCATGTACAGTTGAAGTCGGAAGTTTACATACACTTAGGGTGAAGTCATTAAAACCCATTTTTAACCACTCCACAGATTTCATGTTAGCAAACTATAGAGTTGGCAAGTCAGTTAGGACATCTACTTTGTGGATGACACAAGCAATCTTTCTGTAACAGGCAGGACCATAGGACCTGGGAGACATCATTGGTTGCTTTAAGCAGCATCCACTTGCTTATATAGCTGGACGAGAATCCCGTTCTGGCGTAGCTCGCGTTTGTACGGAAGTGGTTTAATCCAGCGAGGGAGTGAAACGGCGGTATGTTTTAAATGGTTTTGTGATTTTAATTCACTAATCCAGACAGTGTTGGTTGATAATGCAAAGTGTGACAGTGGAATAAGTTCTGTTTACATGTATAGTGATATTCGACTACCTTCTTAGCAGCTCTCGATTATTGGTGCATGTGCGAACCAGTCGGCCGACAGTGGCTTTGTTTCACCTAACTAAACAATTAAAAGTAAGTGTGTAAATGACTTTGGTGTTCGATACCTTAACGTTATTTAATTATACCTGGTAGCTCATCCTAATCGTTTGTTTTTGTATTTATAGCCGCGGTTTCGTCTGGTGCGGAGAATTGTATCTAAACCCACCCCAAAGTCAGTGTTTGCTAAGCTGTTTGTGTTTGGCTTGAGGCCCCTAGCCTGAGGGGAACGACTTATAAAGCCCAGTCATTGGGTAAGGCCACTTATTTTATAGGGTTATAGTAGGCTAATGGGCCTCATTAAAACCAGGGTTTGATTCCTGTTTTTCTATATTTTAGTAGAAGCACCAGCACCCTGTGTGAGCGCTCCTTAGCGTTGTGGTTATCGACGGTTGTAACCCAGGTACGAAAATACGGGTATTGCTGTAGTGGTGTTTAATATTGTATTCTTACGTGTGTGTATGTAGACTTACCGGATTTCTCTATGATGTTGCAGGAACCGAGCCTAGTTCCATTGCTAACCACTGTTTTTCTCCTTGATAAATTATATATACAATTAATTAAAGGGCCTTATTATATTGTTTCATGTATTTTAACGCTTACTCCAGAGTAAGGGAGGCATTGTGAATGAGCAACGTGCAATCGGGCTATAGCGTAGAGATTTCATGTTATAGGCTAAGTGCCATCTTAATGTACAGATGTTCCAGCCTCAGGGCAAAGTGCAATCCTAGTCTTATTGGTAGTTTAATAAGTGGGCAGTGTGCAATCTGAATTTATCAGGGTTTTAAGGAATGGGTAATGTGCAATATCGTCCTTTTGGTAACCTCTGAGTTCCAAATTCTTAACTCTCTTGTGTGAGCAAATCTTCGGGCCTGGTGCAATAGTTCTCGGTGAGAGCAGTTTTATTTAATATATAGGCTATTTGGACTTGTGTGCAATAATCACTTTTATTACCTGATTGCAGTGATCACTTTACATATCTATGGTGAACCTTCTTTTTGTATAACTTTTAAATGGTGTGTCCATTCTTAATTAGGTGTGCGGTGGAGTGTATTGTGTAATGCGGATCGCCAGTGTGATTATTTATTTAGCCCTCAATTGAACTATTGCACTGTGGTTGTGAGATTTGACGTGGTTCTATACCCCTGCCACTTGGTTATTTGTCCATGTGATGTTACAATTGGAATACCACTTTTACTATTTTGTGTCTGATATTTGAGTCAAGCCCATCTTATATTGTGTATGGTAGCCCATTGCCCTTGATCAGATTCTGTGTCATTTTAAAGGACGCCCTTTGTGAAAAATCTAAATAAAGAGATTGTATATTTTCTTGTACCAGCTTCCATTTTGCGTCTCCTTGATTTAATCTGTGCGGGGTATTTTCTGCCTCTTGCCTTACCAGGGTCTCCCACCCTTATAATTGGGAGTGGCGTAGTCATAATCCTTAATGGTATAGGGGCGCATTGCTCCTTGGGGCCACATTTGGCGTAGTCGGCAGGATTGAACCGGATGGGAGCTGTGTATTTGTAGTAACATTTAAGGCAGTTAATAGGAGAAAAACAGTGGTTACGCCGGAAGACCCAAGACGGAAAGTTCATCTGTCCAGTGCGTGAAAAAGAAGAAAAAAAGTGTGGTGTACTGTGAATGGAGAAATAGATCTGCTGCAAAATCGGCCTATATTACCCACTTTATTTATTAATTTGTTTAAATTTTTCTTTGTTTTTGTTTAACGGGTCATGTCAAATGAAGGTGTGGAAGAACAGCTTAGGCTGTTAACTGAACGAGTACAACAACTACAAGCAGATAATGATAGGCTTCGACAAGGTACGGTTGGCCCACAACAGGCTCTTAATGGTGGTGGGGAGGGCCCTTCTGATGCGCCAGTTAGTAGCCCAGCAACTGAACGATATGTGTATGTGCCTAGGGAACGAAAGTGCCCTAGATTTTCTGGTAATATTTCTCATGACTCTCTGGGTGTCGAGGACTGGGTGGAGGAGGCACGTAGGTCCTTGGGTGCTCGGCACATGCCAAGAGCTGAACAGGCCTTGTTCTTATATGACCTCCTTGATGGTGAAGCCAAGGCGGAAATTAAGTTTCGCCCTGTTACAGAACGAAATGACCCTGATAGTATTTTTAAAATCTTACTTGACAATTATGGGTGCTCACAGTCATATATTGAGGTGCAAAAACAGTTTTTTCAACGGCGACAGCTGGAAAATGAGTCATTGCGTGAATTCTCACATGCTTTACTGGCCCTAATGGAAGTGGTGAAACATAAAAACCCCAGGGGTATTTTTAACCCCGACCGTATTATTAGAGACCAATTTATTGAATATGTCAGGGATAACATGCTTCGTAGGGAGTTGAAACGGCTTGTACGACTTGATCCTGACGTTTCTTTCCTAACCATTCGCAGTGAAGCCTTGCGTTGGGTTGATGAAGGGGAACGACCAAGCCATCCTCGAGCCAGAGCATACTCCTGTGACGCTCAGGTTAAGGGGATGGGTGAGTGTATTGTGGAGTCAAATGCTGTGGTGGTCAAGCCCAATGACGAATTAGCGGAATTGAAAGAATGTCTTCGTAAACAGCAAGCCCAACTGGAGGCTCTACTGACACATTTGGGTACCCAACACTCCTCAACTACCGCAGTTCGGGGTGGTGGTTCGCGCCCTAGGTCCTACCGGTACCAGCCAGATGGCACCCCTATATGCTTACGTTGTGACCAGCCTGGCCATGTGGCTAGGTTTTGTGAGGCTGAGTGGGGTGGGCGGTCGAGACAAAATGGTAATAGGAATTTTGGCGGCCGGGGTAGAATGGAGGGAGCTAACACGAGTGCATTGGCGCTTCCGGAAAACTAGCACCCTCCGGTGTTATGAGCCAAGCACCAGGGGGGGGTTTTGTGGGCTCTAGTCAGAACGTAACCTCAATGACCACAACACATTCTCAATCACATCCCCACTTGGTGATGGCCGGCTTGGCAGCCATAGACGCACTACCTATTCGCGAACAGGCGGATATACGAGTTTTGCAATCCCAGGATCCAGTCATCCGTGCTTTTCGGTTTTATTGGAGGAGGGGTCGGGCGCCTACCGCGGCAGAGAGGGCGAGGGAAACTTCCGCTGTCGTAGAGCTGGTCCGGCAGTGGCGGCGGCTGTGGGAGAGGGAAGGCATTCTGTGCCGAACCACACACGTTCCGGGGGGGAAGCGAGAGATCTGGCAGATAGTGTTGCCACAGGCCCTTCAGGCTGAAGTACTGACAAACCTTCATGACAACCATGGACATCAAGGTGTCGAAAGAACAACTAAACTTGTACGCCAACGATGCTACTGGCCGTACATGCGTAGGGACATCGAACAGTGGTGCCAGAAGTGTGAGCGCTGCCTCATAGCTAAAGCCGTTCAGCCTAAGGTGAGGACCTTTATGGGAAGTGTACTTGCCACCAGACCACTGGAAATCTTAGCAGTAGATTTCACTCTGCTTGATCGAGCTAGCGATGGCAAAGAAAATGTTTTGGTGGTAACTGACGTGTTCTCAAAGTTTGCCCAGGCATATCCCACTCCTGATCAGAAGGCGAGCACCGTCGTCCGAATTCTCACAGAAAGATGGTTTTACATCTATGGTGTCCCGAAGCGAATTCACACTGACCAAGGGAGGAACTTTGAGGGTGAATTACTTAAGCGCCTGTGTCATCTATACGGCATTGAAAAGAGTCGCACAAGCCCATACCACCCCGAGGGGAATGGGCAGTGTGAGCGATTTAATCGCACCTTACACGATCTATTGCGGACACTCCCCCCGGAGAGAAAGAAGAAGTGGCCTCAGCACCTACCCCAGGTACTGTTCGCCTACAATACAACTGTACACCAGTCCACAGGGCATTCGCCCTATGAGTTGATGTTTGGCCAGAAGCCCCAACTCCCAGTCGATTCCCTCCTGGGTTTAGCGGAAGAGGAGACTGCCCCACGCTCAGTGGAGGACTGGGTTAGAGACCATCAAGAGCATCTTGCCACGGTGTATGTTAGTGCTAGGAAGCAATTGGAAGCAGCAGCAGCCTATCGGGGAAGACACCATCCAGCTTCCATTCCCATTCTCCCTGCTGGTAGCTTGGTGTACAGAAAGAAACACGCCCAGGGCAGACAGAAAATTCAAGATGTGTGGGATGGGGTGGTCTATGAAGTCCTTAGTTGTTTGGATGAGGTAGGGACGTTATATAAGATCAGACCTCGGGACGCCTCCGGCCCAGAACGAAACATTAACCGAGCAGAATTGCGACCACTTCTATGTGCCCCGGATGCCCCTGCTCAGCAGGTGCTGACAGAGCAGCAAGATCGTAATGGCCAAGTAGGACCTTCAACTTTTACCAGGACAGAGGAGGAGGCAGAAGGGGATTTCAGCTCTGAGGAAGATTCCCCGGACATTGTGCTGGTGAGATCCAACCCTGTACCTCGGGCAGCTGAACCCCCTGTCATAAATTTGACTGTACCAGCTGGGACAAGGGAACAAGAAGACGAGCCTCCCACTGTGCGGGATAGTGGAGGAGGGCAGATGTCACTGGTCCCACTAGAGCCGCACGAAGAAGAGCGGGGAGGCCCCAGACGTTCTGCACGGGCCACGGCCGGTTACCACCCAAATCCTTTCAATTTGCCACGCTCAATATCACGGCCTCCACTGGACGGAGATGGGGTTGCAGCTCACCTTGTAGTAAACTCAGTCCAGGTTCCCCATAGGCCGTGGGAATAGTATTTACTCTCTTTATTTCCACATGGGCCACCGGGACGGTGACCTTTGAAGGGGGGGGCAGATGTAACAGGCAGGACCATAGGACCTGGGAGACATCATTGGTTGCTTTAAGCAGCATCCACTTGCTTATATAGCTGGACGAGAATCCCGTTCTGGCGTAGCTCGCGTTTGTACGGAAGTGGTTTAATCCAGCGAGGGAGTGAAACGGCGGTATGTTTTAAATGGTTTTGTGATTTTAATTCACTAATCCAGACAGTGTTGGTTGATAATGCAAAGTGTGACAGTGGAATAAGTTCTGTTTACATGTATAGTGATATTCGACTCCCTTCTTAGCAGCTCTCGATTATTGGTGCATGTGCGAACCAGTCGGCCGACAGTGGCTTTGTTTCACCTAACTAAACAATTAAAAGTAAGTGTGTAAATGACTTTGGTGTTCGATACCTTAACGTTATTTAATTATACCTGGTAGCTCATCCTAATCGTTTGTTTTTGTATTTATAGCCGCGGTTTCGTCTGGTGCGGAGAATTGTATCTAAACCCACCCCAAAGTCAGTGTTTGCTAAGCTGTTTGTGTTTGGCTTGAGGCCCCTAGCCTGAGGGGAACGACTTATAAAGCCCAGTCATTGGGTAAGGCCACTTATTTTATAGGGTTATAGTAGGCTAATGGGCCTCATTAAAACCAGGGTTTGATTCCTGTTTTTCTATATTTTAGTAGAAGCACCAGCACCCTGTGTGAGCGCTCCTTAGCGTTGTGGTTATCGACGGTTGTAACCCAGGTACGAAAATACGGGTATTGCTGTAGTGGTGTTTAATATTGTATTCTTACGTGTGTGTATGTAGACTTACCGGATTTCTCTATGATGTTGCAGGAACCGAGCCTAGTTCCATTGCTAACCACTGTTTTTCTCCTTGATAAATTATATATACAATTAATTAAAGGGCCTTATTATATTGTTTCATGTATTTTAACGCTTACTCCAGAGTAAGGGAGGCATTGTGAATGAGCAACGTGCAATCGGGCTATAGCGTAGAGATTTCATGTTATAGGCTAAGTGCCATCTTAATGTACAGATGTTCCAGCCTCAGGGCAAAGTGCAATCCTAGTCTTATTGGTAGTTTAATAAGTGGGCAGTGTGCAATCTGAATTTATCAGGGTTTTAAGGAATGGGTAATGTGCAATATCGTCCTTTTGGTAACCTCTGAGTTCCAAATTCTTAACTCTCTTGTGTGAGCAAATCTTCGGGCCTGGTGCAATAGTTCTCGGTGAGAGCAGTTTTATTTAATATATAGGCTATTTGGACTTGTGTGCAATAATCACTTTTATTACCTGATTGCAGTGATCACTTTACATATCTATGGTGAACCTTCTTTTTGTATAACTTTTAAATGGTGTGTCCATTCTTAATTAGGTGTGCGGTGGAGTGTATTGTGTAATGCGGATCGCCAGTGTGATTATTTATTTAGCCCTCAATTGAACTATTGCACTGTGGTTGTGAGATTTGACGTGGTTCTATACCCCTGCCACTTGGTTATTTGTCCATGTGATGTTACAATTGGAATACCACTTTTACTATTTTGTGTCTGATATTTGAGTCAAGCCCATCTTATATTGTGTATGGTAGCCCATTGCCCTTGATCAGATTCTGTGTCATTTTAAAGGACGCCCTTTGTGAAAAATCTAAATAAAGAGATTGTATATTTTCTTGTACCAGCTTCCATCTTGCGTCTCCTTGATTTAATCTGTGCGGGGTATTTTCTGCCTCTTGCCTTACCAGGGTCTCCCACCCTTATAATTGGGAGTGGCGTAGTCATAATCCTTAATGGTATAGGGGCGCATTGCTCCTTGGGGCCACATTTCTAACAATTGTTTACAGACAGATTATTTCACTTTTAATTCACTATATCACAATTCCAGTGGGTCAGAAGTTTACATACTCTAAGTTGACTGTGCCTTTAAACAGCTTGGAAAATTCCAGAAAATGATGTCATGGCTTTAGAAACTTCAGATAGGCTAGTTGAAAATATTTGAATCAATTGGAGGTGTACCTGTGGGGCTGTATTTTAAGGCCTACCTTCAAACTCAATGCCTCTTTGCTTGACATCATGGGAAAATCAAAAGAAATCAGCCAAGACCTCAGAAAGAAAATTGTGGACCTACACAAGTCTGGTTCATCCTTGGGAGCAATTTCCAAACGTCTGAAGGTACCACGTTCGTCTGTACAAACAATAGTACGCAAGCATAAACACCATGGGACCATGGAGCCATCATACCGCTCAGGAAGGAGACATGTTCTGTCTCCTAGAGATGAAAGTGATTTGGTGCGAAAAGTGCAAATCAATCCCAGAAAAAAAGCAAATTACTTTGTCAAGACGCTGGAGGGAACAGGTACAAAAGTATCTATATCCACAGTAAAACAAGTTCTATATCGACATAACCTGAAAGGCTGCTCACCAAGGAAGAAGCCACTACTCCAAAACCGCCATAAAAAAGCCAGACTACAGTTTGCAACTGCACATGGGGACAAAGATCTCACTTTTTGGAGAAATGTCCTCTGGTCTGATGAAACAAGAATTTAACTGTTTGGCCATAATGACCATCGTTATGTTTGGAGGTAAAATGGTGAGGCTTGCAAGCCGAAGAACACCATCCCAACCGTGAAGCACGGGGGTGGCAGCATCATGTTGTATGGGTGCTTTGCTGCAGGAGGCACTTCATAAAATAGATGGCATCATGTGGAAGGAAAATTATGTGAATATATTGAAGCAACATCTCAAGACATCAGCCAGGAAGTTAAAGCTTCGTCGCAAATGGCTCTTCCAAATGGACAATGGCCCAAAGCATACTTCCAAAGTTGTGGCAAAATGGCTTAAGGACAACTAAGTCAAGGTATTGGAGTGGCCATCGCGAATCCAATCGAAAATTTGTGGGCAGAACTGAAAAAGCGTGTGCGAGCAAGGAGGCCTACAAACCTGACTCAGTTACACCAGTTCTGTCAGGAGGAATGTGCCAAAATTCTACCAACTTATTGTGAGAAGCTTGTGGAAGGCTACGAAACGTTTGACCCAAGTTAAACAATTTAAAGGCAATGCTACCAAATACTAACAGAGTGTATAAACTTCTGACCAACTGGGAATGGGCCCACTGGACATTCTCTCTACTATTATTCTGACATTTCACATTCTTAAAATAAAGTTGTGATCCTAAATGACCTAAGACAGGGAAATGTTTACTAGGATTAAATGTCAGGAATTGTGAAAAACTGAGTTCAAATGTATTTGGCTCAGGTGTATGTAAACTTTCAAATTCAACTGTATATGCTTTATAATGGACAAAACACATTTTATTCATTTTATGACATTATTTTGGATAGGGTTTTGGACACATAGATATCGACCCCCCTATACTGATGAAATGATAGTAATTCCTACTTGAAAATGATGCAAAAGTGAGTTTTATGATCCAAAACTGTAGATTTGTAGTTAAATATATAATTTTCTTTTTTATTTAGAGCAGTGCACAATTTAGCCATTTGGATAGATTTGGAGACACTAATGGACAGCAGGGTACACCGGCTATATTTTGCATCATAGATCTTTAGTAGTTCTGCATATCATCCTCACATTTTGCATATTTGTGGACATGGAGGTTATGATCCACAAAATATATAGATTCACCTGTTTCACTTATGTACAGTGGCTCTCAGTATTTTGTTTCAAACTAAAGTAAACTAATTTTTTTTTTGCATTTTTCCAAAGTTTCTTTGCATTTGTGGTGCTTTATTTTGCCTTAAATTATGAAAATAAACAAATAGTTATAAAGCCTTAAACAGAGCACCCCCTAAATAGGGGACACTGGACACTGGCAGCAGCTGGCACTGTTGCCCATCTGCATTGGAAGAGCGGCTTAACAGGATTAGCCTCCCAGTAGCCCTATGTTGTTGTTCTCTTGTTACAATGTTTAGTTTTACGAAGAGGAGGATGCCCTTACCTGCAGGAGAAAGCTGCAGCAGGAAGTGCAGAAGCAGCAGGGACGTGCCTATCATGATGAGCTCCAGCAGCGACAGACGGACGCCAGTGGGGCTAGGGTCTTTATATACTCGCTATTCAGGAAATGGTGGAAAATAAGCTTTTGCTATGAGTCTCGAGGCTAAAGTGAAACCAGGCATCCATTTGAGTGTGGACTGGAGATACCAGTACCTTTTTTAAAGAAGCAACTTACTAATTTGTCTGAATTAAAATCTTTACAAGAAAAAGTAAATGCAGAAATATGTAGCCATGCTATTGTCCCCAATTTGCATTTGTAAATCTTTCCATTTTCATGACTGTTGTATGGTTTCAAATGATCTCCTATGCTTATTAGAAAGATGTGTAAAGTTCCACCATTTTTATATACAAACGTGTGGGTATTGAAAGAAGAGCATAACCCATTCGTTAGCTTTTTGTGATAAAGTGAGAGAAACATGTTGTTAACAGCTTCTGTCTGTGACATATTGCTGATCCCAGAGGTCTTCCTATTTATTGTTCGTCATCATTTTCCTGATTGGTCAATTGATGTTTATGTAAGAGGCACCCAGCGCTCTTTATCATTTTATCTATGACTCTTGTTCCTGACCTATTGTTTATTTCTAAAGAGCTCTGCATCTGGTAATTGGCAACTATGCCATGATTGGTAATAGGCTGCAGTGTACTGAATGTCTACTGAACCTGTAAAACAGTAAGTTCCCTTTAATTCCATCTGTAAATCCGGCCTGGGTTACTGTTGATTCCAAAGGGCTCTGTCTGATTGCAGTTGTGTTCCTATTGGACACCAGCTGCTATAAAGAACCTGTAAAATATTGTGCTCCCCTTTAATGTTAACTATGACTCCTGTCTATGTAATGTTATTCAATCTGAAGAGCTTCATATTTGTTAATTGTATAGATGCAATTGGCTCAATACGTCATCACCTGTGGACCAGTGTATTCCCTGTGTAAGCAACTGTTATGAATGGTGACACAGCACTGAAGAAAGCCTCAGGGCTGAAAGGTTTTGCGCTGTGCCATTTTTAGTGTCACTGAACACTTTGTTCACTTTGTCAATGTGACTTTCTGAATATAAATGGCCGCAAAAGTGAGTTGTGGCTTTGTCCTTTTTTGAGTGTACATCTTGATTTTATTTCATGTTGTTACAAACCAGCAGCAATGTATGCTACACCAATGTCTGTGAATTTCCATGAATATAAAGAGTGGGGGGAAAGTAATTGAAGAATTTGTGCATCCATGAATCAAACTGGGATTAAAAGATCAAATCCGGGAATCTCGTATTGAATTACTTGGATCCTGAATGAAGAAACCCCAAATCGAAAGTCAAAAAATATTTTTTTTGTTCTTTTTTTTCTTTTACGTACCACCTTGCTCATTTAGATTCGTTACACATTTCTTGTTTATTTTCAGTATCTTTTCTTTCTTTTCAAATTTTGTTTTCATGTTCTTTTTATATTCTTTTTTCTTTTTCATTAGTTTTCATTCTTATTTTTCATTCCCATTCATTCTCATTCATTCCTTTTAATTTCTTTTCTTTTTTAGTTCCTTTTCATTCCTTATTTTTGGGGGATTTTGTTCTTATTTTGTTCATTTTCTTTCTTTATTGCTTTTCATTCCTTGTTTTTTGTTTTGTCTTTCCTTTTTAAAAAATTCCAAAACCTGAATCTAAAAATCCAGAATCCTTTGGAATTGAATCTGGATTCAAATCTCAAGAATCCTATATCAGATTCTGTGAATCAATTTGCGATTCTAATGAGAATCTATGGTCATTCTAACACACATCTCTGAGTAAACTCCTTGTTCAGAATCCACTGTGATGAGCATATTAGGCAACTCTGCCAAAGACAATCATTAATGGAACTCTGTATACATTATAGTACTGTGTGTGTGTGTGTGTGTGTGTGTGTGTGTGTGTGTGTGTGTGTGTGTGTGTGTGTGTGTGTGTGTGTGTGTGTGTGTGTGTGTGTGTGTGTGTGTGTGTGTGTGTGTCTACCAATGTTAACTCAAACCTATGTTCTTGCAACTACACACATGTCCACACCCAGGAGTACTTACTATAGATAGAAATGCATGCCACTGTACAGAGCAAGGCCTGTTGATGTAAAAGTGTAAACACTATAAATATGACAAAACATGTTCAAATATCATCTCCTGTGATACATTTTGTACGTGACAAAATGACCATGACATTTTGTCAATGGTCAAATTTACAGGGGTAGTTGTTTCATTTAGCTACTTTAATGACTGCCTAAAACATAACACGTCAGTACAGAGTCATATGTACGTATATATAACAGCCCAGGGGCCCTGTGATCTGCTTTAGCACTGGAAAGGAATCGAACAGAAAAGAAATATCCCTTTTCAATTTGCTTTATTTTGTATTACATTAATGATGATTTCATAATAGATTCATTTATAAAATTCACAATGATTTTCAGTTGTATCCTTCTATAATGTCATTGACCCAAGGAATGAAAAATGGAATTTTCATGTAGACGTTAGGATTTGTAGAATCGCCACACTTACGGTTATAAGCTGCAATACCCTGTGGCTTCATGTTACAAATGATGGGTCCCCCTGAATCTCCCTGAAAATACAAAAAAATAAATAAAAGTGGTTGGAAGATGTTTCTTGACATGGTGGTGTGCACTGTTAACCAGCTGTTAATACAGACAGAGGTGAGTATTTTAAATTCTTATGTTTAGTGTTTAGCAAAACAAGTCACAGCAATAGCACGAAAACAAAAATACAACTTTAAGTTAAGTCATCCACTGCTTAAGAGTGACATACCTTGCAGAATCCCTTCTCCTTTTCAGCATGAGTGCAGATCATTTGTTTACTGAAAAAGTACTTCTGCCAGAAGGATTTGCATCCAGAGTTCCTCTCTATAGTCTGGGTTATTTCCTGTAGAACATCTGAAGCGTTGCCGCCTGGCGTTTTCCTCCCCCAGCCAGCTACTGAACACTTGATGTTTGCTGGGATATTGTCATCCTTCCTTGGCAGTCCAATCACTTTAACATATTCGGTAAGGTTGGCTTTTGACTTCAGCTAAATGGAGAAAGTAAATACAAATCTGAAATTAATTTTAAAAATAGAAAACGGACTGAAGATGAACTCCGTCAGTGAAACTGTGTTGATGATTATGGGTTCTGAGACCCGTACCTTCAGTAGCATCACGTCGTAACTGCACTGATTGACCATTGAATGGAATGGGTGGGGGTAATAATGTTCCACTTGAATCCGCTGCTGAGTTGTCTCATTTTCACTTATGTTGTGAGCACCCAAAACTGCTTCCAAAGGCCTACGTCTAAATGAAAGGGAGAGAGTCACAATTTATTGTATGGAAATATAAACTCTCTCTCTCTCATGCCAGCTGCTAGTGGGAGACAGGTTTGAGTGATCCTGAAGTGATAGAAAATGTATTTACATTTGACAATAATTTGTGATCTATGAATAAAACTGCATGCATATCACTGTAGTGCATGTCCATTGGAAATCAACTTGCATTCATGTGACCCTGGACCGCATTTCCAAAAGACTACATATACCGGCATGCGACAGTCATGTGATCCCGGGCAGGACTTGACCAATCACAACTGAGTCCCCGGTTCTATAAAACTTCGAGCAAACTTTCTGTTCTTCCTTCTTACCATTTTCACTTGTCGGAACACTCGTCTCCTGTCCATCTTCCCAGCTGGGGAAAGGACGAGACTAGGCCGACCCAGGCAAGGGAACATGCGGAAAGAACTGCTCCCTCCCTTGGGTTAGGCGGCCAGAACAACCGCTCTTCCCAGCACTCAGCGTGTTCTAGAAAGCCACTGAAACTGCAGCCAGTGACTGAGCTATCGTTATACAACGTAGTCATAAAGTGACAGCCTGCGTTATTATTCTTTGTTTCACTTTCCATATCAGTCGCTGCTTTTTGGATGTTAGTTTAGACGAGTTTGCTATTTAATAAATTGTATTTTGCTAAACCTGGTCGTCGGTCTGATTGTTGTTTGGATAAACATTTGAGCCTATCCTCCAAAAGAACTTACGCCTTCAGATTAAGTTATTGATTATTATTTTAATAGTTAACATTGAAATTCATAATCATGATTTAATAATGAATTTTATGAGACTGATTAATTATACTTTTGCACCTAGTGTGAAGCCATATATAAATTTATATATTCTGCACATTCATTGGTGCCTCCATGTGATGACTGTTAAGACGTTTTAACTAGTCTGTCTTCACTGCCAAATTATTAATGTACCTAAAGACACTACATCACTTTCATGAGATGCATCCAAGTTGACCATGAGCTGGATGGTCTATGTGTGTGTGTGTGTGTGTGTGTGAGGGTGAGGTGGGGGGTCCTGGGGGGAAAGGGAGTGGATGGTGACAGGCTCACAAACCACAATCTGCAAGTAATTTTCCAAGTAGCTGTCAGCATGTATGGTGTGGTTATTCACTAAGCTGCATTCTAAACTACAATTTCACGTACATATTTAGAGTATGTATTTACTTCTGAAATACAAGCATAAAAAAGTGTATAATGTATATTTTAAGTTACAAGCTGAAGTATCGACCTTAAGCTACGTTCTTAAGAACAAGCAGAATACATCACAATGAATCTTAAGTGTAATTTTTTTCCCCCGCATGATAACCCAGTGCGAAGGCCACTCACTCTCTGCAGTGTCCTGAGGTCAGAATGAAGTCCTTGCGAATGAGTAATCCCCCACAGACGTGGCTCCCATTAAATTGCAGTGAGACCATGTAGGGTCTCGAGTGGGGCTGAGCCTCTTTCCCTCCGCTAATACCACTGTTAGAAGCTCCTGTAGAACAGTGAAAAAAATATTATTATTGTATTTGTAGTGACAAATTAATGTTAGTGTTAAGGAACAAAAAATTTATAAAAATGTAAATACACATGTGCATATGTGTGTGTATGCCCGTGCCTTCAGAAAGTCTTAACCTACGTTGATTTTGAATCCACCTGTGCTCAACTGTATGACTGCTGAATAAATATCGCTAACTTTGTGAGCTATCAGTTATGCCAATGAACTGCCCCGGGTGAAGTTGTTAGGTGGCAAAAAGCTGGAGAAGGTTATAAAAATACTGGCAAAGCTTTTTTTGGTGTTGAAAGCCGCAGTCCTACCTGTGGGGGCCAGGAGCTGGAGATTCAGACAGAGCAGAAACAGGTACAACATGGTGGTCTTTCTGCATTTCACATGCCCCGCAGGATGTGAACACAAGCTTGTTGTCTGGTGGTACAGAGATAGTCTGTGTCAACAGGAAAGGGTTTTGTATGCATCGGCCTAGTGGACACCCTTATCAGTGATGTGTATTTGTATTGTATGTACTGTGCATAGCAGGTAGCAAGCTGATTGTTGTTGGATTCTGTTTTTAAGAGTAGGTTCATGACCTTTATCTGCACTTTTTTTTATTCTTCTTTTCTGTCAAATCAATCTTTCTTTCTTTTTTTTCTTTTTTTTCCATTATTCTGTGAAGCACGCACTTTGAATTGCATTCAGTTGTATGAATATGTGCTATACAAATAAACTTGACTTGACTTATCTTTGTGTAGCTCGTATTTTAAATCTATATCCACTTATACAACCATTACCTTACAGTACTCCAGCTAACACGTGTCGAGAATGTCATGGGAATATTCTGGTTAGATTCCCACAGATCACAGACAGCAGGTGCCACAGGTCAGGGGCCACATTTTGCTCAATTTCGATTCCTCATGTGGAAAAATACCAAAAGACTAGTGAAAGTAGAACTCAGGGATCTGCCTGTATTTTGTTATATAACAACTTTGAGTGATATTTCTGATCTGCATTACACCTCTTTAGTCTTTTATCCTTGTATTATGATGAAAATGGTTACATCCATCATGTCCCAGTCAAATAATCCCAAACATTGAGAATGTTTCATCTGTCTCACCTGGCCATTCACAAGGAACAAATACAAGAACATTTTTATTTCAAAAACTATATTTAATAACAGTTTATTAAACATATTAGGTTGGATTTTACAACATGATATAACCATTTTCAGCAACAAAATGTATTTTCTGGATTGTATAAAGGTGACAATAAAACACTATTGACCCAAACTGACTCCCAATGTCATTTGTATACAAAGTGTGCACAACATTTGCACAACACAGCTATGGGTGAAAATAAGTTTATGACCACCTGAAGTAAAATGTTTTTTGACTCATACCCACAACCGCAAACACCTACTCATTCTCACGTACAACACAGGAAGAGCCCATAAAACCTACAGGTCTTGCAAATGTTTCAATGCAGGTGTTGCAACATTGTACTAAGAGAGTCATTCAAGAGTTATGTGTGCAATCTCACACACTCACACATGCAAACAAGTACACACAATACTAATAAATCACCCATTTTGCTCTTCAATTATGCTGGGAAAATATATATTGATAAGTCTTAAACCCTGTAAAGGGTTAAATCCCAGTGATTGAATTTTTTCTTAAATAGAACTTTGAATTTTGTCAACTCTATCAGACACAGAAAAAAATCATAGTATTATAAATTTAAATATAAAGGAAATGTTTTTTGAGAAGAAAATACTAGATTATTTTATTAGCTGTATAATCAAAAAGTGTGATATCTTTTTACTCAAGAAATACAATTCTAATGTTGCCCACTTACACCACCAACTAGGCCTACACTTAAAACTATTGCCCACCAATAGTTATACACAGGTTTCCATAGGTTTGGGTTTGTTTTTGGACACCTATATCCATTCCCCTAATATTTAACAAAAGTTGGAAATTCTCAAATGATATGGATGCATGTATGTTTCCAATGAGTCAAAAGAGTATATGCACAATTATCCATTTTGGATAGATTTTTGGACACGAAGGTAGACTCTTTCACATTGCCTCCTGGGACTTGATAGCAATGCATATCAGTTTCATATTTTGTACACATGTTGCCAGGAGGTTTGTGAACCAGAAAATGTACTTTTATCTTGTTCACATTATTAACTCTCAGGGATTCACTGTAAACTAGAGTGGTGGAACTTTGTTTTTCATCGGGGGTAGTATATTCACTGCCAATAATTTATATATGAATTATGAAAATAAATGAATTCATGGCATGGTAATAAATGGTACGAGGGTCTAATTTAAGCCATTATTGGTGTTTGTGTAACATTGACGTCTGGAGTTATAAAGCTTTAAACAGAACGGTACAAACAGGAGAACTTGGGCAAAATTAAGCCTCTGCACAAAGGGGTTAAATACTAACCAGTCATAGGACGGCATGCTGATCTCAATGCACACATGCGCCGAAAACCTTAAGGTTATCCTTTATCTGTTTTTCACACTTCACGCGCCACTGTTCGCTAGTTTCAGACCTCCCTCCATGTCAGTGTCTTTGTTCTTTGAACACGTGTCCGAGGCTCACACACGCAAAGCTGCGCCACCCCCCCCCCCCCCCCCCCCCCACATGCACGAGAACATACAAACCCCTCACATGCTTGCACGCACGTACGCCCAACGTTACACACACACACACACACACACACACATGCACTTGCACATCGTTTGCTGTACATTATAGTAGTGAATCGTGCTTTGCCATTTTTGGTACTTTGTGTTCAATAAACTATTATATTTCCCAAGACTGTCTGTATTAATGTTACTGTTATTGTGATTTTGTTAAGAAACTATGCTATAATTTTAATGATATTTACATTATATTCTCTTTTGAGAATGATATGAAACTTAATGAGACTGATTTATTATCCTTAAATTATGCCACCATTTGAAGAAGGATGGTATCACAATATCCCTATAGCCCTATTAGAGAGTTAGGTGGGCTGGGCAGCAGGCCACCCCAGGGGCCCATACTTGGTGTGTGCAGAGTGCCTCCTAGTGTGTGGAACTGAGTATCTTGTGAGTGTGATTGTCACAGCGTGAAGGGTGTAGTGTGTGTGTGTGTGGGGGGGGAGAAGCAGACCCTGTGAAAAAAAGTTTTATTGTTAACTGTGTTTTTTACATTACATTACATTACATTATAGTCATTTGGCAGACACTCTTATCCAGAGCGACGTATATAGTGCATTTTCAAACTAGGAACAAGTGCGTTAAAATGATGCGAATTCAAGTACCAGGCGTAGTCAGTATGATTTTATTTTATTTTATTTTATTTTATTTATTTATTTATTTATTTTATTATATTTTTTTTGGGGGGGGGGGGGGGTGACCACACAATATTGGTGATTGGCGTGTACAACAGTGAGCCAATAAGTAACCTTACAAGTATTAACTAGAAGCTTGAACCACTTAAACAAGGATTCATAAAGCACAATCAAGGGAGGTCACAAGGAGGTAGGGAGGGGTGGAGAGAGGTGCAGCATGAAGAGGTGAGTCTTCAATCTGTGCTTGAAGGCGGTCAGACTTTCTGTTGTTCTGACCTCCACGGGGAGCTCATTCCACCACCGTGGGGCCAGGACAGACAGACGTCGAGACCGGGTACTAGTATGAAGTGGGGGGGGGTACCAGTCGTCCTGAGGAGGCGGAACGCAGGGATCTGGCAGGTGTGTAGGGTCTGATGAGCTTTTGGAGGTATGGAGGGGCAGATCCTCGGACTGCCTGGAAGGCGAGCACCAATGTTTTGAATTTGATGCGAGCCATCACAGGTAGCCAGTGGAGGTCAATGAGCAGGGGGGGTGACATGGGAGTGTCGGGAGAGGTTGAAGACCAGGCGCGCTGCTGCGTTCTGGACAAGCTGAAGGGGTCTAATGGCCGATGCTGGCAGGCCAGCCAGTGCTTTGCAATAGTTCAGGAGGGACAGCACCATCGCTTGGACCAGGAGCTGGGTTGAGTGGGTGGTGAGGAAGGGACGGATTCTCCTGATGTTGTACAGGAAGAACCTGCAGGAAGCTAATGAATTAATAATAAAAACATTGCACTTCACCTTTACTCATGTGTGCTGCTTGGAGAGTGGTAGAAAACCTGTGAAAAAGGGGAAAGATAGACGGGTTAGTGTGGGGGAGCTCACAACCCCTGATAGTGCCACACACTGGGGATTCAGCTGTAGCCATTGAGGAAAGTAAATCCTAGGTTGACTCTGCTTAAATGCACCCTGCAGGCTTGTTGATTGGCTTTGCTAGTGTATAGGCTACCTCCGTTTCCTTACCTCCGCCATTGCAGTAGCTAGCTGGCAACAAACGCTCCACTGAAAGTAACCTGATCCCACTCCACCGGCTCTGTAGCCACACCCACTCCTCCCCACACAGAAAAGTGTGCCACGCCCAGAAACATCCCAAACCCATCTTATAATATATAATATTGTATATAATAAATACAGGCTTTGGCAAAAAAAGATTTCCGACAGAGATTGCCGGTGCATCATAGATATGACTGAGCATGGTTATTTTATAATATTTTTTAGGTAAAAATCCTGCACAGTGGACTTTTTTTTTTTTTAATAGGACGTGATTTGTCCCAATTCTCAAGAATGGGCGATATAACTATAGAACAAAACAACATACAGCCCAGATTTCTTTCTTCAAAAGATTTTAATCTAGCTGAGTGTTACAAAATTCAAAAAACAAATTCAATTCAGATTCAAAATGGCAAATTCAAAAACACACACAAAAAAAACTAAACAAATGCAAGAGAGGAGAATTGTTGCAAAACCAGTTGAAGCAATGGAAGCGCTCCTCACCACTAGAGGGCATCGCATAATGCAGTGTACTCTCTTATAGAGATGAACACCACTTGTTTTGGCTTGGCAGTGGGGAGAGAGTGCATGGAAGAGGGAAATAAGTAAAATAAATGAAAATAACCATTTTATATGATCCTCACAAATATTTTAGATATTATGAAAGAGCAACACCAAGGATCTTGTGAACTGCAGGTAGCTAGCTAGCAACCCTGAAGAGTAGGCCTAATGATAGTTGCTTAACAAGTAAGTTAGCGTCACCACACAGCAGCTAGCTGAAATAAAACAAAAATTCCTCTCTGTAAATTATATTCCATTGGGCAATTCCTCCTAGTGGCGTGGAGCACATTGTATCAACTGGTTCTGCTGCGATTATGATGTGATGTGTCAATACATTCACTGCCTTCCCCACCACCCAAGAGCAAATGATGCACAAAGGCAGGATTTTACAAAGGCAAATGTGGTTATTAAAGGCACTGTCACTGACACGTTAAAAATGCATACCCCCCACAAACATTTTTACTTCGTAGAAACCTGCCAATCCAGGAGGCAGGTACAATAAACAGGTTATTAGAATATCATGCCCTGGCCTGTACCATACACATTTTGAGATGAGCACCCACGTAGCATAAATTAGAATACAGCATAGATCACCCCGTGTAAAAGCCGCACAGGTGAGCCACATGATTGGCCATCTCTGAATCCAGTCCTAAAATGTAAATTTCACGCATGTTGCGTGTTCACCAACATACCCTCCTCAGGCCACAATTTGTACTGCATGTTTTATATGTGTACATCTGGCCCTGTGTGTTACCTTACCAATCAGCAGCTCCTTATCTATAAAAGACTCCCTCAATGATACCTTCACAGCCAAGAAGAATGAGACCTGGAAGGACGGGAACTGATGATATTGTGGTTGTTTGGGAGCAATGGACCTCATTCTCATTTTCTTTAAAACGTCTTTACAAACATTTTGGGATTAACTTAATTGATGTTTGCATTCTGAGCTTCTGTTCTACCCAAGAAAAATTCCCCCTCCAAAAAAAGAAAACATTGCTGAATGCCAGAATGTTCATAAAAACATTATAAAGAAAGTCTTAAGAATAAATTTGTTTGTGGAATGGTTGGTGAATGAGGCCCAATATCCAACTCCACCTTTCAACACTGGTAAATGAGTGCAAACCAAGGGGCCAAGACTGCGCTTTCATTTTGAGGCTCACTTCCTGGTTGGGCTGGGAGCGGC
>CM056383.1:59557818-59673764 GCA_029718625.1 Synaphobranchus kaupii | reverse complement strand
TTATCCCAATACCTACTAAGTGCATTGTTTCTGGTCGATATTTGGAAACTGACTGCATAAACCATTTTTTGTTTCATTTTTCATTGAGCAAACTTTGGTAATGGATTGCAAGTGCCAAGGTGGCCTACATAGAACATACATATAGAAATACATATTTTAATTTCTTTGTTTAGTTCTAGGTAAGGAAAAGGCATAATAATTATATCAAAGCAGTTTTTGTTGTGTTTATCAAATTTTGACTTGAATTATGAATTACAAACCCAAAAGAGTACAAACAGCTATTGTATTAGCAATACAATACCGATCTGGACAAGAAAGTAAAAATAAAAGATGAACTGCTGCTTCAAAGAGAAATTGCACAGGACTTAAACCCCAGTGCAGTGGATGGAGTTCTTAAGAGTTGGGCTAACAAAGGATTAACCAGATACTACCAAACGTACAACCAAAAGGGCACCTATCAAGGAAATATGGAATTAGTGATGGGCATTCCGGCTCTTTTCAGTGAGTCAGATCATTTGGCTCAGCTCACCAATAAGAGCCGGCTCTTTCGGCTCCCAAACGGCTCTTCATTCAGGAGCATTTCCGATTTTCAAAATCGGCCAAAGTTAGCGATATTTTGACCTTATGATTGGTGTTTGTGCACATCTATCACCTAAATTGTTCAAAGGAATCTTACTCTACCTTCTAATTACCAAAATAACATTATTTTGCATTTTGTTATAAAAACTATTTAAATAAATGTAAAATCAGTAAGACGCTATTACACATGTGCATTGAAAGTAGGGCATTTTTATGTCTGGAAATAAGCTGCACAATAAACACAGTGCGTAGTTGAACATTTCAAAACAAAAGAGACACTCATAAAATAGAACATAATATTGCGTCATAACAAAGAAAAATAAATAAATGCATAAAAAAATAAATTAGCAAAACTGCAGCATCAGAACAATTAAACTGACCAACAATTAAACTGGTTTTTAAATTATTATTAATGCTATTTTCTTATAGTGGCTTTATTCATTTTTGGCCTAAAAAATTATTCTGTGATTACAGATGGAACTTGAAGAAAAAAAACGAATAAAAGTTCCACCAAGACCACAAGCACTTGTCTTGTGTTCATTTACAAAACAAATCGGCTCTTCAGATATGCGAGCCGGCTCCCAACGTTCACCTAAAAGAGCTGGCTCAAAGAGCCGACTCGTTCGCGAACGACACACCACTATATGGAATACCCCACACAATCTAAATGCAATAGTGCAATATCCTCAAAATGTTGGAGAGAATGTGGAGAGGACATACACACATCTTTTTTTTGCTGTAAATCTTTGGGCACTTTTTGGTCTGATGTATGTGAAGTTATGGAAACAATTTTTAAGAAACCTCTAAAAGCAGAACACTTAATTCTGGGCTTTTACCCAAATAACATGACAGAAAAGGTAGATATATTTTTTAGAATTTTAAGAATTTCAGCCCTCAAACAGATAACAAGAAACTGGTTGAAACCGACAGTACCAAATGTACACAATTGGACAAAGACAGTGAAGGAAATATATGTGATGGAGAAAATAACATATAGAATAAGAAATAAAGGAGAACTGAGTTTAGTATAGATATACGAACAATTTACATTGTTAAATATTTTTTTATTTATTTTTGTGTGTTTGTTGTTGATTTATATGTTATATATATTTTTTATTTTTTATTATTTTATTTTAATTATTATAAATTTTTTTGTTGTTGTTCCCCCACCTTAAATGTTTCTGCATAAAAAAGATGTCTCCACAACTATGTATTGAATTCAAACAATCTTGAAGTCCTGAAAATAATGAAGACACAATAAAGTGTATATATAAAGTATTTAAAAAAATAATAATTATGAATTATGATGTTTTCTGGGGAGCACCAGCAAGTCATATTTTTCATCTTTTATAAGTTACATTTCCAATACACTAAATTATTTATTGACGATTAGGTTTAAGATTAAAATGATTAAAATTGACAGGCATTACATTAAAAAAAAAGATAAAAATAGAGGGAGAAAAGACCAAAAACAAATGACAAAAAACAATCAATGAAAGTAATATGAAGTACATATATGAAGTAAAAAAAAATAGCCTAAGATGATCATTATCGAATAGCGTTTTGGGAAACAGGGCCCAGAACAGCTCTTTTTCTTTTTCCATGTTCCAGATTTGGGAAGGTTCCGGGTTTTACTCAGTGCAGTTATCCAGATAACTCAGTAATCCTGCTTTCTGAACAGGTCCCTTGAGAACTACTTTGCTGTTTTTTCTAACCTCATGGCTGAAATTTAGAGGTACATCTTCCCTGAAATAATTCAAGATCTACAGGTGAACTGTACACGAGGAAGCCCAGTTGCACACAGTATGTGGCGAAAGTGGCAGTGACATCATGCTAAGATGCTAGAATGCTGAATGTTGTGTGCACCGAGGGACTCAGCACTGGGTGTCCAGCTTCAGCTCCATTTGCAAATGGCTGACACTCGTTAGTCTCATGCACCAGAGGGACCAGATGCAGGGGAACATGTCATACAATCAAAAATCAAGGTTATTAATGTGAGTATATACTTTGACTTTGTCCCTGTGTGTGTGTGTGAGAGAGAGAGAGGGGGGGGGGGGGGGGGGGGGGGGCGGGGGTAGGCAGGTGTTATGTGTTTTATTTTGCCATCTTCTGCTTGTTTACTTGCGCTGAGTAAGATTATGCAAATAAACGAGGGATAAAGAATTGTTTGTTTTAAGCTTAAACAGGCTGAAAGATACAATTGTTTCATCAACCTGTTCTCTGGTCCTCTGCGGATCACGGGGTGCGGTGAATCAGTCCTGAAGCTCGGCCGAACACCCAGCATACGGCTCAAAAAGCATCCGTGTGTCTGTCCGTCAGTCTGCCTGGTCCGTTACAACCCCCTATAATCCAGAGCGTGGTACATGCGCAATCTCACACCACGGTCTGGTTGGGCTCAGTGCGACTGAAATGAATGTTGTCTCAGGAAAAATACTGATGTTACTTAAAGCGTCCAAAAGTGGTATTGTTCTCCAATATCTTCCTTTAAGCACCCCTGGAGCGACGCAAACTGGGATCACATCTCACCAAAATGATGAAGTTTATCTCCATTTAACCCCTGCAGCCCCTATCACACACTATAGCTAAATTAAAGTCAGTGCCCACCAGAATTATTGGCAACTTTTCCACAGGTACCCCGAGCCAGATCCGGGTATTTCATGTGCTCCAGCTCAAGCACACCTGAGGAGAGGTTTGGGAACCATTGCTGTAAAAAAATGATTTGTGTGTGTGTCTTCCTGGCAGGAGTCAGAGAAGTGACTGAAGTGCAGAGAATGGGAAAGTCAGGGTGAGTGGGGTGGGTGCCGTAACTACACAGCCAAAATAAAACATTGCAATGTATTACCTGCTGACTCCTCAGCTATGGCCCGTGAACTATCTGAGGTTTGAGAAGGGAGGGAAGGATTTGTGTTTTTGTGTTTAAACCTCTAGACCACAGAACTGCATTAAAACGGGAACAGCTATCCAAAGCTGTGGAATAAGAATGAGTCATTCCGGTTGTAATGCAGTTCCGCGGTCTGGAGGTTGAAACCTTACCTGAGGTTGAAACTCCAGCTAAGCACACTACAATTGACCCAATAGGTTTTGTCCCCCTTAGTAATGCATCTTAATAAGGGCAATCAAAGGCACAAATCTCCTAGAGGGCCAGTGTGTGTTCCCTTTTGTTGCAACTAAATGTTCTGACTCACAACAGTGCTCTTAAGGCTTGTCACAGTATTACTACTTTGTCACCGATGTTACTTCCTCCTAAAACTGATTACAGGCCTCAATCTGTTTTCATTAATTTCCCTTGATAAACAAGTGTGCCAATAATATGAATAATTAATTGGCAGGTAAACACACAGCTTCTTTCTTCACATCAATGTTGGGGAGATTTAGAAAAAAAACTGTTTTAATCAGTTCTAAGCACAGTCAACAAAAAATCTACACCATTCTTTTAAGTACTGCATTTACCGTTCAGCACAACCTACAATAAAGGTTAAGAAAATGTGGGCTTGAAGATTGTTTAAATTACAAATCTGTGCATTGCAGATCTTTGCCATGAATATTCTCTTGAGTGCGAGTACGGAGAACGAAGAGTACATGTATCCACAATTTTAAATCATATCGATAAAATGTGCAGTTTTGAGATGCAAATGAAAACTATTTTAAAGTGGCTATATCTGATGGTATTGAATATTATGCGAATATGTGTATATTCATTTAATAACGTCAACGTTAAAGCTCTGCAGATGCACTTTTATTTTAAAATTTTAATTACAAAATATTGATGGTGTGGAGATAACCACACCGATGTAGGCTAGCGCACCATATGCCACCGGTTAAACCGAACACCGTGACAAGCCTAGTGTGGTTCAGTCTATACCTGTATCATGATTTTAGAACAAATGTGAAATAAAAAAAGATTGGGCTAATTAAATAATCAATCCCAATCTCTAATCAATTGGGACCTCATTGTTCTAGGAGGCTTGATACACACACACACACTGCATAGTGCATACACACATTCGTTTTAAGTGTTTTAATCTCCTTTTAGAATTGCAGCCTATAATCTGTTTAAACATGATTATAGGTGAGTTCTTGTTTGAGGTGTGGGCTATCTGCTCTTTGCTGGGGGTGTGGTTAATTTCCAGTGGGAGGTGTCGATGTTGGTAAGTAGAGAACAGTTAGTAAGGCCGTCCTAATTCAGAGCTGGATGTCTGTCGGCGTATGGCCGATCTGCTCCCAATGGGTTCACGTACTCAGAAAATCCTGCCTTCATGACAGCGTTCAGTGGTGAGATGGAGGATTAATGGACTCCTGGGGAGAAAAGATTAGACCAGTGGAGTTGTAAAGCGGGAAATGTAAGACTGAACACATTGACATGAGGGTCTATAAACCCTACTCTGTAAAAGTAGAATTAAGGCTGTGAGGTAGAGTCAAAGCTTGGAGCGTTCCATGCTGAAATCAATGGTCCGCTACATTGCCTCTGCCACCAGACATGGGTCAAATAATTATTGGAATTGCATTAACCCTTTAGACTCTCCAGGCCAGGGTTGTGGATCACTGATCTGACCGTTAGGTTCAGTTCTAAATGTTTACTAGGCCATTGAAGCTGGTTTTATTAGCATTGTGAGGGTATTTTTTCTACATGGAAAATAAAAATCTAATTTGTTCAGACCACAAATCACAATGTTAGATGTGTCCGATTACTGTTTGTGCCCAGCTTTCTTCTGTGAAAAAGAAGTTTAGCATCAAATTCCACACAAATTGCAATTCCCCACAATCCAGAAAGGGGCAGGGAGTTTGGGGAGAATGACATATGCAAGGAGGGACATTCTTCTGTTAGGAGAAAATGAAATCAGTCTCCTGCAAAAGCAATATCCATTAAGCTCCTGTCATTTTATGTTTGTATATTATATCTCCTCCAGCTTCTTTAGTGACGTTCCACTTTCTCCTGCAATGCAGCACTCTCACGTGCTCAATTCAATTTTACAAATTCCAATTTCAAAAAAGTTGGGACAGTATGTAAAATGCACATAAAAAAACAGTGATTTGTAAATTCTCTTTTACATATATTTCATTGAAAATGGTACAAAGAAAAGATATTTAATGTTTTACCTGATCAACTTTATTGACTTTTGTAAATATACGCTAACTCCGAATTTGATGCCTGCAACACGTTCCAAAAAAGTTGGGACAGGGGCAAAAAAAAAAAAAAAGACTGGGAAGTTCAAGTGTTTGGAACATTCCACTGGTAAACAGGTGATGTTATCATGACTGGGTATAAAAGGATATCAAAAGACTCTTGATATCTTATTAATAATTATCAGATTATAATTTAATATTTTGTGTCTGGGTACAAATAAACTAAGCTTGGCAACATAATGTAGTTTATTCTGAATGTACAGTACAAGGGCACTGTGCATCCGGTGTCGTGTGTCAGAGCGGTTGGATGCATGTGTGATTGAAAGCAAAGAGGAGGGGGGTAGGTTTAGATGTAATGAAGATGTTGTATTTGTGAAAGTGCATAGCCTACTGTTAGCATCTGATATTGAGAGGAGAAAACAGAGAGAGGAGAAGGGTACACTTTATACAAATAAAACATTGAGGTGTAGTCTTAAAAGTGGGATTCTTGCTGGAAGAATAAATGAATTACCAGTGACCAGTAGCTAGGGATAACTGGCTAACAACGACCAATTTCCTTCGATATGCTATGTATTTTTTTTTTTAATTATGAATTAACCCAGACACTTTTCTTGGTTTCAATTCCTACTGGCCTTTTCTCCCTCTCTGCTGCCTCTGGTGTTAAAAGCCACTGCAGGTGCCATTCTCAGACTGGGGTTGTGTCCAAATCAGCGCACTTGCCAACTATTGAGAATGCCAGTTGAGTATACTGTTATGTCTGCGACCGTTCTGAAAACTGAGTATCCTTAATATCCCCGGATGATATATTATTTTCGGGTTTTCGCTGATAGTATGGAGGATATTTTTTTTGCATACTGCATGTCACTAAACAGTATGCAGTAAGCAGTTTACAGTATGCTATTACACGCTAGTACACAGGACACAGTAGATAGGGCTCTGAATCAGCTGTGTCCAAATCAGCGCCCTTCCCTACTATTGAGTATGCTTGTAGAGTACACTGGATGAGAAAGCAGTTAAGTAGACGACAGTCGTAAACATACAACCCCCAGACGATATACATACTTCCGGGGTTTCACTGAGTATATTCGGGAGCATGCTTTTCAAATGAGTAAGCGAACATTTTGGTCGCATAAATATGACACGTGGCTTCGCTGACACTTTCCTTCAACAACAAAAACAACACGTGACGTGGCCATGCAAGGGTGGGACGTCTTACAACACTTCCACAGTATGGTTGGAAAATAGTATGGAGGATATTTTTCCCATACTGCACGTCGCATAGTAAACAATATACAGTAAACAGTACACAGCTGCTAGTACACAGCACACAGGACGCAGTAGATAGGGCTCTGATTCGGACAGAGGCCACCACTATTTGCCCAGAAAATAAGAAAGCAACAGAATAAGGGTAAAACCAGAAAGGTGATGAGCTTGTCCGTCACGACGCCATTCCCACGCCGCGCTTTGGATGAAAGAAACCGCCTCCTCACACGACAGGTGCCTCATCTCCCTCTCCCCCGCCCCCCCCCCCCCCCCCCCCCCCGAGCGCCGTCCTCTTCCTCAGCGGCGCTCTTGACCTGATGCAGCCCGGCGGCCTAATCCTCCGATCAGCATGCCAGGGAGACCCGCGGCTCGTCTGACCCAGCTGAAGGGCCCAATTGTCTGAAGCACTTGTACCAATACACTGGAGCCTCCGCTTATTGTAGGCCAGTCCCCCCTGAAACTCAATTCACTTCAGATCTCAGAAAATTACAGACAAGGAATTAAATAAAAGCATTTGAGTCAATCGCATCACCCCCATTTTTTGGTAACCTTTGAATTATTCTGATAATGAAGGCTGCCTCCATTACATGAGGAGACAAAGGCTAAGGAGGCTGAGCAGGAAAGTCCTACTAACATGCTCAGTGGCAGAAGGGTGTTTGGCCCTTGCGGCTTGTGCCTCAGAAAACTGGTCTTTCCCATTTGTCCAGACAAAGTAGCCAAGCTGTATGGTGTTTCCTCCCCAGCCTACGGACCGAGAGGGGTTTGTGCACAACACACACTGCTCATCCAGATGGTAGGGAGAATGAGCAGGAAAGAAATAGAACGCCCTGGTCCGAACTCAGCCCGTCACGAGTTAATAAACTGCTTTCATTACCTGCCAAGTAAAGGCCGTTACAGAGCGTTTAAAACAGGGAGCAGACACGTACGCGGACTTTTGCCTTTCATAGTCGAGCGTACCAACCGGTACCGAACCCCCCCTTTGCAGGCTACATTTCCCGTGCGTGCAAATTGCAAACAATGGCGGCCTTCACGAAGGAAGATGGCGGTACGCCGAAGGGACGCGTGTAGGTGAAACGAAAGGTCTGCGCGGACGCTAAAAACGACTGCTGCGCAGAAGTCCGCTCAGGGTCCGTTTTGGGTCCGCTATGACGACATTTAGGTCCACGCGGACCCTGCGGACATCTGTACGCAGTCGTTTTTTGGCGACTATGAATTGGCCAAGTAAAGCCTGCACACCATTCAGCTCTCCTGGGTAGGGTTGCAGGCCCCTGTCATAAAGGCCAAATATGCAGAAATGCTTATTTTCATACCCAAAATGTCTCTGGGGTCACTAGTATTGGGCTTTATCACTAAACATACTCTCCCGTTATCATGTCAATGAGCGCAAAGGCTGTGTGGGCTTAGGAGATGCCCAACTCTTCTCCATCCAAGACATTTATAGTCTGCAATTAAACTTTATCTCCCGATTAATCAAGAACAGTCGCATCCCTGCCCATTTGTATATTGGTGTCTACTTAGCCTTAGTCATTAAATATCCAGCTGTGTCAACGGATAGAATTTAAGATCTATCCTAACACTTTTCAAACTGCTTTCACAAAAAAAAATCTAGACACCTTTCAAGAGGGGCTTTCATGATCAATTTATGGGACCTGCCAAGACAATGCACAGTACATATGAACCAATGTACAGCAGTGGAGTCATTGATGTAATAAACTATTCATGAAAAAAATTCAACACTGCGGGGAAAAAGAAAAGTTCTGTGGCACAAACTAATGGAATAGAGTCCACTGGACCGGGCAACTGACTACCATATTAGAGAACGGCTGTCACTTCAAATCAGTTCTGTTCTTCTTCTGCTGCTAAATGTCAAGTCTGAACAGAACACTTAGCAGCAAAAAGTTTTATTCATTTAATAATTTTATTCTATAAGCAGATCACACAGGCTGACCTGTACATGTCGTATGAAAACCCTTACACAACAGAATACATAAAGACCTCAACATTCGACCTTTACCTTGTATTCATCATGTCCTTTACTCTGACTTACAAGTAAATGCAAGCGTTAGAACATTTTCTCCACAAACTGAGTTTCATTGACTGCTGAACTCACAAAACTAAGAAAAATATTGAATTCTTGTTTTGCCAGTTACAGCCAAGAACAGACGTTGATTGAATACCAGTCACAGTTGCTGGCATCCTATTTCCAGTTAACAAACCACCTGCCAACTAAAACAGCCAGCACTCCATTGGTTTTAAGAATCATATGTTCCCTATCAACAGTGTTGAGGTCTACAGCTTATTTTTTTAAGTCACATTCATTGCGTTGACACACATTAATAAGATCCGTTGGGATCTTTAATTATTAATCATGAGGAATATAGCCTACCCTGCTACTGCATCATTAAGCTTAGCATCCATTTTACCTCACAGAAAGACTATGAGCTCCACCTGCTGTACATTATAGGATATTGCACCGCTCAAAATATTCAACGGGAGTTCTTGCCGAAATGCTTTTGTCTTTTGGGGGGGCAGGGGGGGTGGGGGGTGGAGAAGGCGGGGCAGTGGGGTTTGCCCTGTGTGCGCGGCAGTCCTCGCACACCGTCCAACATTGCCACCGGGCTCGTGCGAGCTCACTTTCCGCTCAGCCTTAGCACGTCCTTCACCATGGCGCCAATTCCGTCGAAGATCAGGTGCAGCTCCGTCTCGCACATGAAGGCCGGTGACGTCACCACCTTGTTCTTCTGGTCGACGTGTGCCTCGTGAGCCAACTGTTAAGGAAACAGGGACTCACCGTGCAACAATAATGATAGTGTGTTCCATTTTTATAGCCCTCAACACAAAATGCTTTACAGTGAATGAGGAAACTCAGTTAAGCCACCACAAATGCACAGTAATATCCACCTATGCAATGGACGGCAGCCACTTTGTGCCAGAAAGCTCACCATACATGAGTTACGGTGGTAGTTGGTTGGTTGGGGGCTATAAAGCAAGCTCAACTAGGAGAACACTAGATACAGACTGGAGGGCTGGGTGGCCCATGGCTCTGAGGAACACTGTAGGCTGCAATCACACAGGACGCACTTCAACAGCTGGAGGCGCCTTTTATCCTCATTATTTTCGATGAGTTTAAAGCGTTTTCTACGCTGCTTACGCCCACTCCGTGCGCCTCGCGGTTTTTAAGGTGCGCACAGAGCTGATATGATCTTATCTTTATGCGCTCTGAAGCAAAAAAGCGCCCTACGATACTGTCATTCTTTCCTCTGCTGTCCAATCACATGCAAATAGAGGCGGGCCTTGATTCTGCCGTTAGCTACTGCTGTAAAGAAGATGGTCGTTACAGTTTCTGCGCACCCGAAGTACAATTTCGCAATTTGTGACTGCCATGGCAAAAATAAGCTGTCCAAGGCATGGCGACAAATTAGAGTACGTAGACGGTTATTTTCCGGGGGAAATTAGTTAGCTAAAGCCAAAAAAGTAGCCAGCCAAGTGATTGACAGGAGCGGAGTGTGGTCGCCTAACAACACCAGAAAAGACGTTTCCAGCATCGTTTTCAGAGTAGGCCTCATAAAATCAGAACCGGCAGTGTGCCTTGTGTTTTCAAGCATACAAAGCGCGACCTGTGTGATCGCAGCCTTACTCGGCCATAAATATAAGGAGTACATTACATACATTAGCGTTCCACAGCACAGCGCTCCCGTCACTACAATGTGGCACCAGGAAGGTTGATTTAGTCCAGAAGGAAGAGTGACGCCTACTGGCCCAACAACAACTCTTCCAGCAGAAACATACATATTCCCAAGTCTCCCATCCAAGAACAGCCCAAGCACCACACCTAGTTAGCTTCAGTACTACCCAAGAGCCGCCCCGATTAGTTTCAGTACAAACCAACACCCTGGCCAATTAGCTTGAGTGCTACCCAAGCCCAGCTCCACTTAGCTTCAGTGCTAAGCCCAGTCCTGCTTAGCTTCAGTACAAACCAAGCCCTCCTTGCTTCAGCACTACCCAAGCTCTGCGCTGGACACTCCTGGATACTAGTGCTACAAGGCCCAACGGATGGACGTGTTCAAACATTTCAACTGTGGCACATTCATCTGCACTGGACGTCCATGATACCGAGAGCACAGCCTGAGCCTGGGTCTGAAACGGGCGCTAGGGGCCTAAAATCAGTCAGAAACATGAGTATTAGAGGGTCTGTCATGCAGGTTTCTAGACTGTGAAGCACTTTGTGAGCAGTCAATTTTTAAGTGAGGATATGGTGACTTCTTTCACACAGTGTTTAGCCCCCAGAGCAGCGATGGCCTTGGCGGTGCCAGCGTACGGCCACTTTCCCCCCTCCTCCTCCTCATGGCCCACAGTCACTTCCACCCCCGGCAGGACCTTGGCTGCCAGCACAGGGGAGATACAGCACAGCCTGTAACAGGACACAGCACAGGCTGGCAGGGAAGAACACGGCACGGGTTGGTACGGCACAGGGAACAGCGTTGGGCCTAAAAAAAATAATCGTTTGTTTCTGGTTTCCGACCGACCCTGCCGATTTATGTGCGACCCATATTTATTTTATGAGCTTGGGGGGAAAAAAAAAAAAAAAAAGAGTTTCTGAAGCGGTTTCTGCGCTTATACCATGGTTACCAACAATTATTATATATAGTCACATTTATATTTATTGATTTTTATCGACTTTATCAGCTGAAATTTAAATATCGTTCCGAGGCCATTTTGGCATGTAGTTTGCCGCTGTCATGCAAAACTGCTCGTTGATAGTTCTATTTGAACAGAAAACATCTCGTTGCTAATTCTATTTCTCGTTACTAGTTCTATTTTGTCCGTAGTTATGCAAAAACCTCTCGTTGGTAGTTCTGAAAACAATTGATTCTATAAGGAAGCAAATAGTTCCTTCTCAACTTTATAAAGTTGAAATTAGCACCAATTTCGGTTATTTTTGTCATTAGTTACATTATTTAAGAAAATTGCATGAAACCGCAACTCAATTTACCTCCCTCTCTCCGTCTTGCTTTTTAAAAATGCTTTGGTCACGCAGCCTATTTTAAACAGCCCGGGAAATTGCATTTCACGATCTGCATCATGAGATGGGAACATCTGAAAAAAATAGCCTACTGTAGATACAGAGTTACTGTTAGATGTAACTTGTCATATCTAAGACATTTCGCTGGATAAAATGTTTTTTTAATATACAGATTAACGTGCTTTGTGAAGTAACTTGTTCGCATTCGCAACCAGCGTTGCTCACGTCAGCGTTACATTACATTAGGTAGCTAAAGCCCTACTATGTTACGTTCATATTTCCAAACTGAATAAATACTGCACCTCTAACCACAAAACTTCTTTGCTAGATTAAAGTTGTTGTAACTAAGATATTTGGCGAAGACAAACTTTTCAAATCTGCGGATTTAGCGTTATTTGCCGGCTTTATTAATCAGCTGTTGGTGTTGCTATGGATACCATTCATAAAAGTGTCGACTCTAATGGCGCTGGCAGCAGATAACGTAGACGGCGTATTAATTTAGAACGGTGATTAAAATGTTGCCGGCGCTACTTCATTGCCGGGCGGTAATAAATGCCCACCCTCCAGCCAATCAGAATCGAGTATTTAGCCAAGCCATGGTATAAATACTATTAAAGGTATTACATCAAATATTGTTTTAGATGTCTTAAATGCCAATGGTACAGAACTAAATGCCACATCTCATGTCAGGTACCTGTTTAATAGGAATAGATGGATATATGAATATCAAACATGCTGGTAGAGTACATGTAGGCTATCTATGTTGTCGTGGAAAAAAAATCCCTACCTGGGAAAAAATAAAATGAATAAAATAAAATAAATTCCCTACCTACCCATGACCTTAACTGACAACCAACCAGAAACAAACAATATTTTTTTTTTGGCCTTGGCGAGAAAAGCACAGCCGCTCACCCAATGGGCTTGCCTGCCTCGTGGAAGTCCTTCAAGACACGCTCCACATCATGGTTCACCTTGCAGTCCTTACCGTCCACTGCAAATGTTGACCTGTCAATCAATTTGTCAAGAAATCAGAGAGAGGGAGAAATACCTACGCGAGATCTTGTTAATCCAGACTCTGGCAATACACACTGGCCATTAAATGTTAAGTCATACCAGGATATACAGCCATAGTCTGCCATTTACCATTCTACTTCTTATACTCACCTGCCTCCAAAAAGACTCAGAATGGCTCCAACTGCTATGCATTGAGAGAGTGCTATATTCACTCTGGTTTAAGGGCTGTCTGTGTGTTTGTCTGGAAAGGAAGAGTCACTGGCGGGGTGAGAGACAGCAGACTCACAAGTTTTTGGCAGCCCCAAATCCCCCAGGGAATATGACAGCGTCGTGGTGGCTGGCATTGAGCTGAGCGAGGTCAGCAATGTTGCCACGAGCAATGCGAGCAGACTCCGACAACACGTTCCTGCAACGGTGGGATCACAGCATGGGGGGGGTGGGGGGCATAGGATAAATATAAGAGAATACAGGAGAAAAGTATGAGAGCATAAAGAATAGATAATGTCAGGCATAATTTTCATCGATAATTATCTAAAAAAGGTACTGGGCTTTGAATATGGGACATTTATTCTTCATGACATGCAAAACTCTCTCTAAAATAATGTGGCCTTAAGTGGAAAAGTCATCTCTCAATCGACATTATAAGCATCTAAAAATAGCAATTTAAAGCTTGTTATAATTGGGGTTGCAATCCTCCCTTACCGTGACTCCTTTTCAGTGGGCTGTCCCTTGCTGTGGTCAATGACGTGCATCTGGGAAATGTTAGGGGCGTACATCTGCACGTCTGCCCCGCTCCGACTCAGGTGCACCAGAATCCTGCATGACCCCCCCAAAAAAATATAACCGCTCTGAGTGCTCACCACTCTACTGTCCCACAAAGGGAGAGCTGAAGAATTAGCTGGAGGACATCATCATACTCACACTACATTTAGCAGATGCTCTTATCCAGAGCAATCAAAAAAACGGAAATGTATGAGTCCGTTCAAATTTGATACGAATAATAAAAGAAAAACATAAGAGTCCTTATGAGTCAGTAACAGTTTTGGCAAAGTTCCTGTAGCCTATGAGTTACTACATAAGGTAGGCTACATACGCGGAGGCCTCGTGGATTTCTGTACCATCGTAGACTCCGCAGCCCGACAGCACCTGCAGACAGGGACAACGCTTCTTAGTGCTTGGTGTTGGTGATCTGCAAACATGCTGGGTGGATTCCCCTCTCGGAGGAGGCAAACAAGGCTATTGCCAGCAAATTATTTTAAATAAAATTCAACTTTTTAAGCCAATAATGGACAAATGTGTGCAACAGCGTTTTTGTCATCAGATCACTTTTACTGGGTGAAAAAAACCAGCTAGCCTATGTGAAAACATCGCTAGCGTTTTGCAGCATGTAACGTTAGGCTATGTCTTATAGCCTAAACGGTGTCTGGAATAATACAAAAAAATGCCTCAACTTAGTTTTCCATGCAACATTTCAACTTAAACGGTAATTTAGCCACTTAAAATATTCCCCGTCTTGCCTCGCAAGTTAAGGTTCAATCCACAATTATACATGGTTAGCTATATTAATCGCATTGGATTTTTATTGTTATCACTATCCAGTGTGCTGCGAATACGGTGCTCGAAATTCTTCTGTAGTGGCACTGGTTAACGTTATGTGCATTTAAAAACTAACGTTATGTGTGCCAAAGGACAACTGAGTTGCAGTGGAACATTTCAATAACTACACACGTTTCACTACTACAATTCAAGACGGCTGTTATGTACCTCTTTAATTATAGTGAGCAGATTCTGGGATGAGAAATTGCATTTTACATTAGCTTGCAATTTACGCAGTCGAACTAGGTAGCTAGCGAACGTCAATTTTTACAATACTTACAACTGCGACTTTGGCGCCGTAGCAATTGGTACTGTTGTGTAGTAACCCCACGCACAGAGCTTGAGGTTTTATTAAAGAGAGGTAAGATTTGGAAACGACCGATCTCACTGCGAACATCTTGTTGAATATTTCGTTAGTTAAGTTAGCTAAATTAGATCAGAAATTTTATACAGCCGCTCGTCAAATACAGACTGCGCACAGTATGCTAACCGATGCTAACTAGCGAACGACCCGTCACATGATTGGTGCTTTGCAACAAGGTCAGGCAATGCATTTTCTGATAAAGCTGACATGTAACACGTGCATTACAGTTACTTTACCAGCTATATTATTAAGGCTTAAATTAAGGCATTAAACTTAAAAACCTAAAATCGTTTTTTAGCTTGGTGGGTATGTGATTGTGACCTAGAATACTTTTAGAAATAACTGAGCCAGATAGTCTGAACTGTAACCAGATAGCATGCGTAGCTTTTGGTTACCGTAAAGCAGCGATAAGAAACGCAAACAAAGTCTGTAAAGTTAGTCCGTGAGTCGAGAGCATATACTGTATAAGGTCGAGAGTCCCCGAACTATAGGCCTTGTGCGCGCTTTAAGAACAACATAATTGATAATCTGTTTTATGCATGAAGTGCACGAATCACGATCAATCCCAGCCAGGCGTGTTTTTTTTTTTATCGCAATGTCATAAATAGTGTGCTACGAGCAGGGCCATCTCAAGGGTGAGCGGGGCCCGGGCGAGTCAACCCAGAGGCTCTTTTAATGAAATATCGTACATAGCACAATAAGCAAAAGGTGAACATGTGACATGTATTCTACATGGCATGCATAGCTATTTTCTGACATAATTTGGCTTAAAATGGCAAATAATCCATCAAAACATGAAAAGTGCATTTAAGAAAAATTCACAGCTTGTTAAAATTCTCTGATCGCAATTGTGGTTGGAACGAAAACCAGCATACACAGGGGGGCCCCAGGACCGAGTTTGAGAACCACTGCTCTACAATGACTACTGTGGGCTTGATTTACTAAGACCTTTAGCGAGAGCAAAACCTTTCAGCACACACAAAACCAATAACATGACCAATGATTGGTCATGGTATTTGTTTTGCACCAATGTTATTAGTTTTTCACACGCTAAAGGTCTTAGTAAATCAGGCCCTACATGACTGAACAATAGTCTGCATCCAGTCATTTCGGTGTAGTAAAAGCACATAATGAATAAAATGCATCATTATTATTAGTTATTATTATGGACATTATTTTCTTCAGATAATTGTGTTCACAAATAAGATTTTTTAATTATTTTAAATTTTTAAATTTATACAATTTTATTTATTTGGCTAAACAAACCCACAAACAACATACAGTACATTAATGGAGCAAACATATTGTCTGGATAGGATTGTATGATTCAATAATTATTTTGTAGGTCAAAAGAATTCAGAATTTTATCTGTATTTATTTATTATACTTATATTACTACTATATGGTTGAAGGAAAAGATAATGGGAGAGAGGGGTAATTTGGCTGGGAATGGTACTAGAAAGGGTGTAGAGGCACAGAAATTGGCCTCATCTGACACCATTCAGTTTCTGGCTTGTGACTCCATAATTAAATTTTCTTGCTAATTTCAGCCCAGTAATAATACAGAATTTTTGGAAGTCCCATTCCTCCCTCCATCCTGTGCCTTTGTAGAAATTATTTTTGTATTCTTGGAATCTTGCCTGCCCATAAGAATGAATAGATAAGTTTATTTATTAAATAAAGAAAGTCTTCAGAAGAAAAGTGGGAAGACATTGAAATAGTTTCAGAAAGCCAGGCAAGACATTCATTTGTACAGTTAGCTTTGCCTGCCATAGATATGAATAGTGCTCCATCTTTGTTTGTCAACAAGGGGGGGGAAATTATTGTCAAACAATTTTTTTTAAATTGCATGTGATATTGATACCAAAATATTTGAAGCTTTGTTTCGATATCTGAAAATGGTAGGGATTTGTAGAGCTAGATCATTTGTAGGGAAACATTTACTTTTGAAAAAAAATATCCCGAAAACTTGCCAAATCTATGCAGTATTTCGACAACCTTTGGTAAACTCCAGGTAGGATCTGGCATATACAGCAGTAAATTGTCTACATATAATGAAAGACGGTGTTCTGATTCCCATCTGCAGATACCCTTTATGGAGGGGGTTGGATTAAGAGCAATGGGGAATGGCTCGATAGGTAGAGCAAACAGCAGGCGCTGATAGGACATCCTTGACATGTACCTCATGAGAGGGTAAAGTATTGTGTGCATGTTATTCATAATTACACATGCTTTAGATGAGGAATAGAGAAGTTTTATCTAATTTATAAATTTATGTCAAATTTATATGAGCAATTTATATGAGAATGATTTTTTATAAAATTTGACCGGGTAACCGTTTGGACCAGGGGCCTTACCACTCTGCATTTCTGTGATGGAGTCAGTTATTTATTTTATCTGTAAGGGCTGATCCAATAGATTTTCCTGGGTGTGATATATGGTGGGGAATTCCAAGCTATTAAAGAATTCAAGCATATCTGTCTGATCCTTGGGAAATTCTGAAGCACATTATTTATTTTATTTCATGCCCTGTACTGTAGTCCACTTTACAGTGGCTTCACGTAGGAGCAGAAAATGCTGAACCCCAAAAATCTCCAGTGTCTTAAAAACCGATGCTGCACACTGTGAAATGCCTTCAAGAGAAGGCAAGCCCAGCTTTGTACTTTTCAAATTTGCAATACATACTGGAACATGTCTCTGTTTTCTTATCAAGAAAAGGTTATCAAAATAGACTTTCCACTATGCAGGTCTGATACGAGTATAAAACTCAACAGTTAGCCCAATGCTTTTTAATTATTTTCATCATTGCTTGGCTTCAGTGCATCATCATTATTATGGGCTGTGTACTTCAAGCATTATCACAGTGACCAGGTGATCAGTACAGCATGAACTGATACCCAGGGCAAGTCATTAAAAATGAAGCCTCATACAGATAACATATTATAGAACATTTTATTTAAGTAATGAGTGTTCAATGTCACAATCTTCATTGTCACTGTCAAAGGTCACAGAGATATCGTTCAAATGGGCAATGACCCAACATGGCCACTATTATTCAAGGTGGAAAAAAAAGAAGAAACTTCTGAACAAAGAGTACGTAACATCTCAAAATTCTACCAATGTAAAAGCATGTTACATTTTCCAAACCAAAGATTTTGCTACTATATATTGGTATATAATGCTACGAAATGCTAGACAATTGCAGATTTTCAGTACGTGAATATTTTAAGATGGACTACATAAAGTACCATCTGTTAAGTGCCGCCTGTTGGCTAGATGAGCACAGACGTGGCGAGGAGCTGGCGAGCCTTCCTAAGCCGTTCCACACTTCCCTTGAGGGCTTCCCTTTCCTGGGACTTGTTTGAGTCTTCTCGCAGAAGCCAGCCGACTGCGTGGTCCTGTCCTAAAATCCCCATCATGGCTATCTCAAGGTGGCCAATGTACTGGTCCAACAAGTGATAGTGTATTATCAGAGGGATCTGATTGGCCAGTCGGTCAGAGGTAAGCTGCAATGTGCACGAACAAACAAAAAAGAAGATGCTTCTTCAGGTGCATTTTTAAAGTCCACACATTCACACTTCCAGCACAGCCCTCTCAACAAGTTGGAAGACCTTTTCATCTTTATCCTCCAAAAATTATTAGGGCCCATGTCCCACAGGGTGCGTAGCCACTCTGTTGATGTATTCTTTCTCTAAAACTAAAAAATATACATTTTTCTTAAATACTTAAATGCCATCTAATCCCAGACCGTTTGGCATAGTCTTGTGGGAATGTCACATGTTCTTTGGACATACAGTGTTGAGTTTGTTTCTGGTTTTAATGAACAACGGCACCCAAGCATTATCTATTCTATATTCATGAGCTACATGGCATGATTCCTAATAGTCCATTGGTACTAAATGAAAACAAAACCATGGCGGCTAGGTAGGTCCGACCAGTAGTTTCATGCACATCCAAATGAGATGCATCAAATGCATCACCTCTCTCATTTTGTCCCATCATTTCATCAAAAATCTTACCTTATCAGCCTATAGCCATAAGTTTGTTTTAAGATATTATCGGCAGATAACCATTATGACCTGATATTACTGTATCCATAGTATTTACCTTAAAATATGCGCTGACATGCTGCGCCATCTCTTTGAGGTCTGCATTCATTGTCCCCAAAACGCAAGTGCCCCTCTGTTTGACAGCACTCAGTTGGTAGCTGTAGAGGCAGTCCTGGGAGTACACAGTCTTCTCCATGCTGAACTGCCCATGCAGTTTCTCCTCCGCGTTCCTGTTCTCCTGTTCTCTCAGATCCTCCACATGGACCTTTGTTACTCTCAGCAGGTTCGGAAAAGCTTCAAAATGGGAGGTGGCGATCTTGTTCACGTGGCACCTGATAATTTCTGGGTTTTGAAGATTAGAAATGAGAGAGACAGAGATAGACAGGGGATTTTTAAAAATGTTATATTAATTGTTTGGCCTATATTAATATTAATTAGTTATATTAATAGTGTAGTCAGCTTGTCAGTGCGTGTCAAATGCACGAATATTGACCAACCACCTCGTTGGTCAAGGCCATCGAAACGTTCTGCCTAGTGAACAGAGACTAAAAAGGGGGGTTGGAACTGTGCCCCAGGAACTAAAATTGGCCCTGGTTCCTCTGATGGAAAAGGCTTCAGTTCCACTAGGAAAATTAAGAATTTATAATAATAGTCTACATTAAGAATTGATGATAGCCTCATTTAAGTTGCAATCCTTCAAGAGATCGGATTTATAAACTGCCAATTCCCGAAACATATCTCATTCATGGTTAGTCACTTAAAAAGAAAAACAACAATAGCCTCCGAATGTGGCTCTAGTCTGCGCTACTCTGCAGATAATGTAGCTTACTACAAACACTTTTAATTATAATAATAATAAGAAGAAGAAGAAGAATAATCTCTGGTATGTACTTTCTTAGTAGTATCTAGTGTTTTCTTTCTGGCTAAGATTCCTGGGAAATATGCGTTGTCCTATTAAGCTTGTTAGCCAACCTTACTGTTGCCAGAGAAGCGTCAGTCTGCTTCTAGTCAGGAAGCAGATGCCAGCTAGGCTACTACGAAGCAAGTCAACATGCCTTATAGCCTACATTCATTGCACTACAGAAAACTAAACTAAACATAGCTGTCCGGTACCAAAACATTTCCCGCAGGTAACGTTCTACACTACCGGAAAGAAAACTGCGTAGGAATTTCTGCGAATGAACTCACTTGCTCCCTTGCTAGCTCGTAGCCCACACATGGAAGGTTGGAGTTACGCATCCGGCAATCCAGTGTTGAATAGCCTAACGTTAAATGTATTTCATTTTCTATAGAATACTAATAGCCCTATTTTAAAACTGTATTTCCATATTTTACTGATGCAAACTATTTAGGCTGTACTAGCTATTTAGGCTGTATGTCTTTCAGCTAGAATGTGTTTGCGTCTAGCCCATTGTGCATGCATGTCTCCATGTAGACTTGGTTCATTAATTTACATGCTTCTTCATGATCCATAGCTCAGGTGGTGCTGTTCATTGTATTTCATTACACATTAAATACTGCAGTTCTACAAACTCCTTTAATGTAATTGTGTGCTGTCTGTAATAGGATAACTGTTCTCATTCTTGTCAGTAGAGGGCGTTATAGTTATGCAAATGTCTGCATGCATTTCTTTGGAATGCATGTCTCTCTCTGTGTTTATCTTTATTCATTATTCATCATTAGTTAGCTATAAAAAATAAGTGATATCAGATCAAAAATGTCTACGACGTAAAAAAAAGCCAAGTTACTCACGCATAGCCTACATATCGCTGTCTATAAGTCCTTAATTCCAACTTGCAAAAACTAGGCCTGCCTTTAAAAGTCTTGATATCAGAATGTGGCCAAGTTACAACTAACAATATTGCCTATGGTAGCTCACACTATATAAACTAGCTCTATTCCAAAGCAATGCTATCCAAACTTTCCTAAATTATTTAATGCAACTTGGCCCTGTGTTTTCTTCATCTTACCATCTCAAGAGAATGTGGTCAATTAAACTGTATGTGCCACATCAAACTGCAAAATGAAAATAATTTTTAGTGGAAATACTGATTCAGATGTGTTGCACTTAGAAATTAAACAGAAAAATTACTACACTATAGGGCATGTTTGAACAATAGTCTGCATCCACTGCTTTGGGTCTATGAAAAGCACAGAATGAATAAAATGTATTATTATTATTATGTATTTATTGATTTATTTATTTGGATTTCTATGAAAACCTGTGTGGTCCTACAGAGCATAGAAATCCTCGTGTTCACAAAATTCTGTTTGCAAATATCATAAATACTATTATGTTAAGAAAATTGGTACTATTACTTATTTGCCACCATCTGACCCACAAACATGTCTGGATACGTTTGTAAAAATGCTATATGTACGCTATTTTCTAGGTAAAAATATTACTAATTTTATCTCCATTTATTTATTCATCCCCCCTTTCTCTATTGTACATGATGTTTCTTGATATAAATGTGTTTGTCAATTGTAAAGAATTCTGTAGCAGCAGTTAACATTTTAAAACCTGTACATTTTCTAAAGTAAACTTGCCAACAAAGTACAACCATATCCTTTCTGGAGTGTAATTATTCATCAACTGTTAAAAACATTCATTGAAATCATATGTTCTTCCATGAGGCACAATCTCTTCACATGCAAAGATGAAGAAACACAGGGCCAAGTTGCATTAAATAATTTAGGAAAGTTTGGATAGCATTGCTTTGGAATTGTAATGTTCTCACTCCCGTCCTCTCGTTTCCCATGTTTTCCTTCTCCCCCTGTCTCGTGTTTGTCTCTCCATAGTCCGTTTCCCCTAGCTGCAGGTTATGTCTTCTATGTCCTCCCTATGCTTCAGGAGTACTGGTCGAAGCATGATTTATTAGAGCTACGCGCACTGTCTGTCTGTCTATTTGAAGTCCAGTTCCGGCTTGGAACTTTAACTGCCTTTGCCTTTCTCCCCATGATTCAGGAGTACCCTGATAAAGCAATAAAATATTGAGTATTGGCATTCCTGTGTTCAAGTCGTGCATTTGGGTCCAGTCCATATCCGGGGTCGTAACAGGAATAGAGCTAGTTTATTTAGTGTGAGCTACGATAGGCAATATTGTTAGTTGTAACTTGGCCACATTATGATATCAAGACTTTTCAAGGCAGGCCTAGTTTTTGCAAGTTGGAATTAAGGACTTATAGACAGCGCTATGTAGGCTATGTTGGCTTTTTTTACGTCATAGACGTTTTTGATCTGATTTGTATATTACACCATTGCCTCCAGAGGCAATTTCCACCTAGTTTCTACTAGTCTAAGTGTCAATATCTCAAAGAATATTCACTGCACATCTATGGTTTAAAGTACAAATTGATGAAGAGGCTGTATCATTCAGAAATTTGCAACAGAATACATCTATTTCAGAGTAGTCACAGTATATACATAATACGCATAAAATAGCCTAATAATAGCCTAATGTATTTAAATACAAAAACATGTGTGTTTTTATATAACAACAGCAACCCTTAAGTGCAATAGGTGGTCGCTGTGGAAATGTCGACTATACGGGACTTGTAACAAGAAATGTAACAAGATAAACTCCTCAGGGTTTCGTAAACATATTTATACGAGACATCTTGTAGAAAAAAATTACGTGTCTTCTAAACCGAAAGTGCATCAGGTACTGTATAGTACAGTAAGCAAGGGAAAATGCAGAGTTCTTATTTGTACAACGTTTTAAAAAAATATTATTGTTTCTATATCTGAACATGATTTTCTTAGCATGTATAAATAGTGCATTTTACAGTCTGTGGCCATGGCAAGACGAGGGTTGTCAGCGCTTTGGGCTATTAATAGCATCCTCCTGTTTTATTTCCCTGCAGTGGCTAACTTTTTGAGCAATACTGTGTCAAAATCTACAGGGTTTTCTTAAAGCTGTAGCCTAGTTTATAATTTCAGACAAACATGAATACTGTAATTCGGACAGATATGTCTACCAACACGGCGCCCACGTGGATCGGGTTAAAGCTTTTATCTTTTCAGAAGTTAGGGCTTCATATGTCATTCAAAATTGTAGCGCACACTCTCTTCGCTCTCTCTTTGCTCTCTCTTTCGACCGAGTCGGTCGCACTCTCTGAACTGTACAACAGTTCTGTGGTCGCAATCTCCCACAGAACAAGTTGCGATTCTATGCTTCTTATTTTTGTCTCCTAGTACCAACATCAACAACTAGTACAACATATCGCCATCATCTGGCTGAAAGACCATATTGCTGAACTGAAATTCATTCTGATGTGATTATATTTGCTGTTTTCTCAATTATTGTCATTTAGGCGGTCGTGATTTCCCCTTGGCGGTCCGTGAAATCATTTTGGCGGCCGCCAAAGAATTTATCCTACTATGTAGGAAAAACCCTGCATATAGTAAGGAATTAACAATACAGTTGTGTAATTACAGTTGTGTAAACATAAGGGGAGATTGAAGCTTCGTCTGTTTTCGTGTTAACATAGGAGAAAAAAATAATGCTTTTTGGATGAGAGTTGATTTTCTTAAAGGGTAATTCCACCCAAAAACAACATTAACCTTATTGAACAGATCAAGGCACAACTAAAGTCTTTCTTTGTGGCTGGCCAAAAAAATGTGTTATTTTAAAAATTAAAAGTTATTTGAATATAAAGTTGAAAATTCCTTACTCATTTTTGAAAGACAACAGTGTTTTCAAGTAGGTGTATAAATTACATAGCAAGTAGGCGGAGCCAGCGAAGGAAGAATTGCTGCCTGCATCTCACTGTTCTGAATAGGGACCACAGAACAAGTTCTGTGGTATACGGCCCTTCATTTATCGAGTTCTGTGGTAGGGACACATCGTAGATCAAGCTAGCTATCATTGCTATTTTATTATAATGTGAGAAAATTACATTGATAGGCTACGTTATTTCCTAAAGATGTTTTGGCAAACTAAACCAAACAGGATTTGAGTGCTATCGGTTACAGAGTGGAGCTCCTCCGGTATTCCCTGATTCCCTGTAGCCTACATCTTCCTCTGCCTTATTGAATCACCCGGTAAGGAACCATGTCAACTAACGTTACATTATGATCCATGACCATTAAGTAGACTAACTCAGCTAGCTGACCATAATTGAACGGTTTCGGTTTGAGCATTCGATTACAGAAGCAATGTATTTTTTCTGGGCTAGTGCGTTAGCTGTTGTTAGCAACAGGTTTCTTGGCATAAAACAAATTAGTTTTTAAATATGTTTGCCATGGAATAGGCTACAGTAGCTAATCTTGCATTCGTTAATGGAAGGAGGTCGGATATCGAGGTCATAAATGCGTTGTTTCCATGTTTTTACCAACATCAGTACGTTCAAGTTGCACTGGTAAAGTTTTGGCTTTGCTAGCAAACATAGCTAAAATTGCTTACAAGTAGCCTACAACAATGATGTTTTAACTTTTAATTGTATATGTTTAATATTCTGTATCGGCATATTGGTCGATACAAATGCCTCCGCTTCTGTAACATCATTCAGTGGGCGTAGCAACCTGTTGTCTGTGCCTTGGCCATTGTAGTTTATCGTAAACCATGTACCTGGTACATGCGCAGTAGTTTGGGGCTATATCTCTGCTCTCACTACAGGTAGAAAGTTGGCTGAGAGCTATTTTAATCAAGAGGATTGGTTTTTATACAAACCAAACATTTTTGGGTAGAATTACCCATTAAGGAAAGGTTGTAAGAATGGGTGTGTCTGTCCTACTCAAGGAAAGAAGGAAGGGAAAGGCAGGTTTTAAAGTTGCAGTCTTTCCAGGGTGAATTGTTTGACAATAAGTTCGCTCAAGCCAATGAGAAATTGAACGTTTGCTTCCATCTTTTCAGTTTCCCTATTTCCTAAAGAAATTCCCCTCCAATGTGTCTTAATAATCCTTCCCTCTCCACCACAGCTGATGTGTGGTGACCATTCAGGACCAAGTTGATTGTGTAACACTTCCCCTTCCTCACCTGCAACATTCCTAAGGATTATAATAGATGGCTCCTCCATATCCTGGATGTGTTCCTTCACGATTCCCTCGAAAGTCTTGTAGTTGATGAATCCAGGCAATTCCTTCCCCCTGCGGGTCCGAGCAAACTCCTCCACTTCATCCCGAAGGTGTTCCTCAACTGAGAGAGAGAGAGAGAGAGAGAGAGAGAGAGAGAGAGATAGAGAGAGCGAGAGAGAGAGATACATAGAACAGGGTGAAGGGAAAGGCAGTTTCTTTAATGATGAACCATTAAAATCATTCAACCACATTATTTTATGCTCATCTTTTTGAGAACAGAAATGAATAGAATAGATTCACCCTTGTCTTGTCATTTCTATAACAAGATTATTGTGCTGCAAGTAGATTACGCAATTATAGATTAACAGCCGGGCCCCGTTCCTTGTAACTCAGTTAGCTGGCTAACTGTGCAAAGTAAAACCCCCCAAATATGGAACATATGAACTTGCAAAACCACTATTTTGGGTTACTTAGCGCAGTTAGCCAGCTAACTCAGTTAGCCAGTTACGAGGAATAGGGCCCTGGACATACCACTTGTTTATATATTGATAGAGAGACAGCATTGGAAATGCATTTACCAGCACCAGCATTTAACAATCACCATATTATATATAAAAAAACTAATAATCACAATTTTAGACCAACTTACTATACATATCCATTTTTTTGCCATTGGAATATTTTTTTTAAAAGGGTCAAAAATTGTTAACCAACTTCAACTCAACATATACCATATTATTATGAATGACTGTTTGAAACAGGTTATCAAACTGCATACAAATCTGATTACTGAAACTCAAATGAAAACAAATAAAATGCTAATGAGCTAAATTTGCATGTTTAAAAGCCAGGATCACAATACTTTTCATTAATTGAGAACTGGCTAGAGTAAAACTGAGCAGATACAGTAGATGCCAGGCACCTAGTCTAACATTATGGACCTAATTAATTGGCTGACTAACGTTTGTTGGCTTTCTTGTCAAGCTGTATCTTCCACTTGCTGAATTGGCATCTGATTTTGGCAAACATCCTGGTGTTACCCTCTTCCACGGCTTCCTCTGCGTGGATAACTTCCAAGAGATCATTGTTGAACTTTTTTATTTTCTGCAAGACATGAAACACAAGGCTAAATAGTGAGAAAATGCTGTGTACATTTGTGAAAACAGTGGTTCTGGGGTGCACTGATGGTGTTCTGCGCAGGTACTACTCACCTCAATCAGGAAGTTAGGCATCCGGTGCTGATCCTGAGGGACTCCATCTCCCAGGTTCTTCAGCTTTTCTGCTGTCTGCCCCAGTTTCTTATCAATCTGTTCCTCCAGTTTTGGGAGGGATTTCTGGAAATACCATAACATGTCCAGTAAATATAGCATAAGAATAGTATATTTCACCATGTACAGGAAGCACTGGAGTGTATTTAGAGGCAAGTAAAGAAACAGAAAATGATGAAGTGATGGGGAGGAAATTTGAACAAAACAAGCTTTGAAAGGATGTGTGTTGCCCAATGAGGGGTGGGGTGGGGGGTGGGGGGGTTGGAAATGGAGCACTCACAGCTATATGCTCCACAAGCTCCTTGGTCAGCCTTTCTGCCAGACAGGGGATGGTGGCCTTCTGATTGTCCATAAGAGTCCTATGACATGGGAAAATTAGGCGAAAGTACTAATAGGTGAAAGTACTTTAAAAACACACACAAACCTTAATTGAGGGTTTTGTGTGTGAAAGGGCTATTAGAGACAGATTTAAAAATGAAGAGAGCGGGTGGAATGAGGAGGCCCTAGTTACAGTTTTCCATCAAGGACTGTCGGAATCGCTGAAGGATGAGTTGGCGGCCAGGGACCTGCCCTCCAGCCTGGATCCGCTCATCGAAGTAGCTATTCGAATTGACGGCCGTCTCCGGGAGTGTTAGAGGGTGAGAACAGGACTTCCGCAACCCACTACAAGATTCCGCCGCCTGCCGGTCCTACCCAATACTGCGCGAGCTCAGCCGTGCCTCACTCCACTTGCCACCATATCTGCAGTGGAACCTCTCCTGAACCTAACGAGAGCCCCGACCGCACCACAGGAGGAACCCATGCAGCTGGGAAGAACCAGACTCTCGCTGCAGGAGAGGGAACGAGTGCGAGAGAAGTTCTGCATCTACTGTGGTCAGCCCGGCCACTTCTGTGCCTCCTGTCCAGAGCTCCTGGGAAACTAACTGACTCGTCTGTGAGTGGGAGGCTTCTGACAAGTCAAATCTACTCTCCCGGCCCCTCTGTTTCCTGCACTCTTTTTCCCGCTAGACTCCATTAGTCCACGTCTCAGTACAACTTACAGGCATTCATTGACTCTGGCGCTTCTGGCAACTTTTTAGACTGGTCCCTGGCCCTTAGCTGGGGAGTTACTTTAATCAATTACACTGAACCCCTGTCTGTGATCACCCTCAACGGCAGACCCCTAGGATCAGCAGAGGTCAAACAGCTCACCTCTCCTGTACAGCTCGCATTTTGTGGTTCTCATACTGAGAGTATCCAGTTTCACCTGGTGGATTCTCCAGAACTGCCACAGGTTCTCTGTCATCCATGGCTGACCCATCATAACCCCCACATTGACTGGTCCTCAGGTACTGTGCTTAAGTAGGGACCTCACTATAGCTCTCACGGTCTTATCCCTTCAGCTAAATCTCCCAGCCCCCCGTCTCCTGTTCCCCAGTCAGTGCCTGCGGCGGTGGAGGAACCCAACCTCTCGCTGGTGCCACCTGAATACTAGGACCTCCACTCAGTCTTTATCAAGAAGCTGGCTTGGGAATTACCACCACATCGGCCTTCGGACTACGCTATCGAGCTGCTGCTGGGGACCACTCCACCTCGAGGAAGGCTCCTTTCCCTTTCTGCCCCTGAGACCGCCGCTATGGAGGAATACTTCAAGGACGCCCTCGCTGTAGGGCAGATCCAACCCTCTACCTCCACTGCTGGTGCCGGGTTCTTCTTCATTGGCAAGAAGGACAGTAGCCTGCGACCGTGCATCGATTATCGGGGCCCGAACAAGATCACAGTAAAGAACCGCTACCCCTTGCCTCTCATGTCCTCTTCATTCGAGTCCCTTCAGGGGGACTCTCTTCACCAAACTGGACCTCCGCAGCGCCTACCACCTTGCGCGCATTAGGGAGGGGGACGAGTGAAAGACCGCCTTCAACACCCCCTCAGGACACTATGAGTACCTGGTCATGCCTTTCGGACTCACAAACTCCCCAGCGGTCTTCCAGGCCCTCATCAATGACATACTCCGGGAAATGCTTAACCGCTTTGTGTTAAGCATTAACCGACGACATCCTTATCTTCTCCAGGAATATGTCCGAGCATGTTCACCATGTCCGCCAGGTACTAGGCCAACCAACTCTATGTTAAACCCAAGGAAATGTGAGTTTCACGTCTCAAAGGTCTCTTTTCTAGAGTTCATAGTGTCCAGTGGTGACCTGCAAATGGATCCCCAGAAGGTTAGTGCGGTATTGGACTGGCCCCAGCCCACCTCAGTGAAGCAGGTCCAGCGCTTCTTGGGATTCACCAACTTCTATCGCCGCTTCATTAGGGGCTTCAGCACCTTGGCAGCGCCTCTGACGGCCATCACTGAAGGTTCCTCCTCTCGGTTATGCTGGTCCCTGGAGGCCGAGAAAGCCTTCCTGGCACTCAATAGGCACTTCACCTCGGCTCCGGTGCTCACCCACCCTGACCCTGCCCTACCTTTTGTTGTGGAAGTCGACGCTTCGAATGTGGGAGTAGGAGCGGTCCTGTCCCAGTGTGCCACCAAGGACCTGAAATTGCACGCTTGCGCCTTCTTCTCCAGACGTCTAACCCCCACTGAGAAGAACTGCAACATTAGAAACCGGGAGCTCCTGGCAGTGAAGCTGGCCCTGGAGGAGTGGAGACACAGGCTTAAGGGAGCGGAGCACCCCTTTGTGGTTTGGACAGACCACAAAAACTTAGCGTATATTCAGGATGCCAAACGGCTCAATTCTTGTCAGGCCAGGTGAGCTCTATTCTTTAATCGGTTCAATTTCACCATTTCATTTCGCCCAGGGTCTAAGAACCAGAAGCCGGATGCCCTCTCATGGCAGTTCGACCCATCTGAGAGGGAGAAGCATCCAAAGCCAATCGTTCCCAGCTCCCTCATCATTGCCCCAGTCACTTGGGATATTGAGACACGGGTGAGAGATGTGCTATTCATCTGCCTAAACTCGCCTCGGCCCGTGAGACTGCCAAACTGGTTATCCAGAATGTCTTCAGGGTTCATGGGCTTCCTGTGGACATTGTTTCTGACCATGGCCCTCAGTTCTGGAACGCCTTCTGCTCCCTCATCGGCGCCTCTGCCAGTCTGTCCTCTGGGTTCCACCCCCAGTCGAATAGCCTGACCGAACATGTCAATCAGGACCTGGAGATTGTCCTGAGGTGCCACGTGGCAGCCAACCCATCAGCCTGGAGTCAGTTATTTGCCTGGGCTGAGTATGCCCACAACACCCTCCAGAGCTCGTCCACAGGGCTATCACCTTTCAAGTGCCAGTTTGGGTTCCAGCCCCCCCTGTTTTCTGAGCTAGAGGATGAGGTGGGTGTACCTTCGGCCAGGGTCTTTGTCCAGCGCTGCCGTCGGACATGGAGGCCTGTTCGAGTGGCTCTCCAACGGGCCGCAGCCAGACACTAGCACCAGACCAACCACCGACGTCATCCGGTTCCCCTGTACCGGCCAGGACAAAAGGTACGGTTGTCCACCTGTGATCAACCCAGTCACCTACAGGCCCCTTCTACCACGGTCCATGCGGTCAAAACCATTGGTGTCCAGTCCCTTGCCCCCCCGCCATGCAGCAGCCGCCTCCACCCCGTATCATTGAGGGTCAGCTCACGTACTGTCCATCGCATCCTCGCCAGTCGCCGGGTGAGACATGCCATGCAGTACCTGGTGGACTTGGAGGGTTACGGCCCTGAGGAGCGGTCCTGGGTGTCGGTGTGGGATGTCCTGGATCCCCAGCTCATCCAAGACTTCATTGTTACTTGTTTCAGGGGGAGTCTCTTGCAGTGTTGTACTCAACTCATCCATAGTGAGTGGTAAACACAGGTAAGTGATGGATGATAGAGACAGACGTAAAACCACACTCACCTGAAGTGAGGGTGGTCTTTAAAGAAAGCCTTCTCTTTCTGGATGGCCTTCTCCAGGGTAAGGTTATCATTGATGTCCTGCTGACCCCTGCACTTAACGATCATGTATCCTTTCTTTAGGGACACTATCAAATTGTTTACTGTGTTCACCACAGTCTCCTCTGCCCCTTTGTCCACGAGGTCCGGTTTGGTCAGGACACCTGACAAAGAACAGATTGACAAAGAAAACAGAGCACCTTAACTGTTACAGCATACATAACATAAATCATAAGTAGGTCTTCAGTCACTTCATGGGATAAAAGAGCATTCAATTATCTTATCATAGGTATTATTACAATGTCTATTCTTTTTTATTTTTTAATACATCTGCAAGTAAGGGGGGTGGGGGTTCTTTTACAGTTTTTCCCCCAAATGATTGTAATTAATGTAGAATGAAGTTAGCCTCAAATCTCAGTTGTATTTTTCACACAGTGCTGTGGAAAGTTCTATTTAATTACCCAGAGTTCTCTGTCCACTTGGATCAACTTCGTTTGCCATTTTTAGAGCCTCTGTTGTGGCGATGTCAATGTTTGCTGGCACCACCACTAAACTGATGGTCTCCTGTTTACTGATGTACTCACGAATCATGCTTTTAATCTGTAAGGGTGTAAAAAGAACAGTTCAAAAATAAACATGATGGCTTGGAGTTATGGGCACTGATGTTAGCATAGGAACATGACACATCTCTATTTAGAAGGCCAGTTCTGATCAAACCTGTTATAGTTGGCAAGATGAGACTAGTTTTCAGAAAAAGATCTTAAGAACTTTAAAGACTAGGTAGTCCACATAATCATATGAATGTTCCAACAAGTAATAGATTGCTTCTAGAATGAATAAGGTACACTCTTCAAGTTCAGTAGAGTTCAATGGAACTATTTAAAATGCTAACTGGGAATTTAATGTCTCACCTTTGATTCAAGAGCCAATACCTGAAATTCTGAATCTCAGAGATGTCAGTAGCAGACATGCTAAAACTCATCTAAAAACGTTATTTTTGTTAGCTGATAACTGAACTGTCCTTAACCCTCTCTTTCTTTCCCTCACACACACACACAGTGACTACTGTGTTTGTGTCTATGTGAAAAAGAATAGATGCACATACTGTACTATTAGGGTCATGGGCTAGTTTACAATAACAAGGAATAATGCAAAAGGAAAATATGTCAGTGATGTCCTCCTAGAGAACAGCACTGAAGTACAATGGTAACAACGAAAAGAACAATGCTTATGGTGAACGGACACTTCCTGCAAATGCTTAGAAGATCCCTGTCACCACTGCCATTGTTTGGTTGGTTGTTACCAATCTACCAAATCATTTGTAGCTGTATTTTCTACGGGTATATTCACACAAACACACACTCTTTTTAGTGCAGAATACCATAAAGTCTACACAGAGAACAGTTCTGGAAGGCAAGGACAACTGCATTAGTCTTGCTAAGCAGGTAGCGAAACAGGGTCAACTTAATGCCAATGACTATAGCCCTGCATGTTTGAAAACCAACAATAATTGACTAGTGGTACAGTCATGCAGTGAACAAGTCAGCAGTGGACAGTTTGCAACAGCTACTTACCATTATTTCCCACCAGTTTTGTGGTCTGTACACCAACCGGATGATGTAATCAACCGAGAAAATAGATTTCAAATAAACTTACTATCTCAATCTCCACGTCAGTGCAAACATGCCCTATATGAGTAAAGGGACATCGCTGCCATTATACCCCTATTATTTTATCCCTCTGATTAACCAGGCATACCATAGCATTTTCTAAAAAAAATAAAATAAGCCAAGATTCTTTCCTCAATTTTACTAGTAATGATCAGCAAATATTTTTTTTCTCTTTCCTCTCACCTGATCACCGATATCTTTTGGCTGGTTACCCACAGCAACCCTGGCAATCCCAGGAAGGTCAATGAGAGTCAGATCAGGGACCTCTGTGGACTTGATCTCCAGGCTGATCATTTCACGGCTGATCCCTTCTCCCCTCCCAGCGACAGCTACCTGAGCTGCAGCAAACAATTACAAACAAAGGGGGGATTTACTAAAATCCCAAATAAGGGGCGTTATTGGCCGGGTGCATTTGCATGCGTTATCATTTCAGACTTTGCGGGTCATCAACTATGTGTCATTATGCAAATTACTCCAGCCGTATTTTAATGAGAGATTTTGTGTCTTTGGAATGGTTACACTGTAAGAAAACGGTGACTGGCAGCAATGTTGCCTTTTTATTTTATTTTATTTTTTTAAAGTGTAGGGCTTTACGCTCAACAAGCTGGCCGTTTACAGCAAACCTTTTCACTGGATGTCTCTTAGTTTCTGCCGGAGTTATAGATGTTTTTCAGGACTGAAATGATCATAGCTACGCTTGCTAGCATTAAGCCTACTTGCACCGTTACTGTCACATAAAATCACATTTCCATGTGATCATGGGTTTTATTTTGAGAAAGTTTTCACTTGCTTTGTTATTCACTGTTTGTTGTAATATATGTTGTACTAATCTATTTAAATTATTAATACAAATTTTAATTGTTAACTGTTAATTATTCATATTTTTTACTTATTTTATAATGTTTTTTATTTCATTTTTGAAAATCTATTTAAAATAAAGTATGGTAACACTTCATTTGAAGGATCCTTCATACGAGCTATATAACTTCTTCATATGCACCCCATAGCATATTCATAAGCACTTCATAAACATTCATAAGTGCTTATGTCAATGACTGCAAATAGGCATATGGTGTGTTATGTGAACATTGATGCAGCAAGTGACATTACCATGACATACCAAGTGAAATAACATACTTGGCATAATGATCTCATGTCGTTGCACTTGGTAAGTCATGGTCATGTCACTTGCTGCATCAATGTTCACATAACACACCATATGCCTATTTGCGGTCATTGACATAAGCACTTATGAATGTTTATGTAGTGCATATGAAAAAGTTATATAACTCTCATGCAGGACCCTTCCAATGAAGTGTTACCTAAAGTATTAATTAAAGTATTGTTGTTGTATGTTGTTTTAATGTTTCTGTAATCTTGGCACCATTGAAAATGAGGGCTCATACCCTGAATGTGTCTTCCGAGAATTAAATAAAGATTGATTGATTGATTGTATTGCTTGTTTGATTAAAATACTAGTTACTCTTGTATAATGTAACACGATTTGCTTCATGATTACAAAATAAATTTTTACTGTTCGTGATGTATGTATCCATGAATTCTCTTCTTGTGTATTTTGAGCGTTAGCTAGAATGGCCCAGTCAATTAGCTCCCATTGTCATGCAATCATTCAGAACGTTCACTTCTGGATATTCCAAACCCACCCGTACGTGTCTTGCTACAATGACAGGTGTCAAATTATCGATTCTGTCTTTTAATACCTGCTTTCCATTTGTGCAAAAATGCACCTGCAAATACCTTTCCCAAAATTCCTTTTGGGCTTAGTAAATCACTTTACACGTGCTAAAGTAATCTATTTGCATGACATCATCCCTCTATTTCGCTAAATAATGTAGGGACACCCAATTTTGCATATTCATTCAGGCTAATCTGCAAAAATTAGAAATCATCGTATCTTTCAATTTTAGCACATGCAATCCTCTTTACACCTTGTTAGTTGATCACCTGGGACGATTTTTCACGGGTGGTTTTACATGTGCTTTAGCACACGCAAACATTTAGTAAATGGACCCCACAGTGTGTATTAGCTGGTGGTTAATTTATGGATATGCAACACTAGCAAGGTTGACTATGGACTCACAGATTTTAATGGCATATTTATAGGGACAGGTGAGTCCATGAGTGGACGAGGGCTTGAGGGGTATATAAAGGGTGAAATGGGACAAGACTGATATTACTCAACACGTGACACGTTGCTGAGAGACTAACACAACTTTCCACAAATTGATATAATGAAAGGAGAGCCGTGTCATCCACCACTGGAACGAGGCATGTAGGAACTGTGAATCCCCAGGGGGGTGCACTGACAATGAGTGTTTGCAATAAATTTTTACAGGAAAAGGTTGTTTCTCCTGACTCATTTTCCTATTGAACTCTATGGAAAAATAAGTCAGGAGAAACAACCCTTCAAGTGATCCATCCATATCTACTGCATATCTGGCAGCAGAGTGATGGTTTGAAGCTCGTTTGATACCGCAGACCCTTGATGATTTACAGGCATTTAGCCAAGCATGGGTTCCATACTATTCCCGTGTAATTTACAGCTCAATCTAGTCCCACCCCCAAATTCCCATAGAGATCCATTGAAATACAGAGAGGTTATAGTATCGCTTGTAAGAGTACCTGAAAGATAGGATAAGATATCAAGAGTCTTTTGACATCCTTTCATACCCAGTCATGATAGCATCACCTGTTTACCTGTGGAATGTTCCAAACAGGTGTTTTTTGAACTTCCCAGCCTTTTTTTTTGCCCCTGTCCCAACCTTTTTGGAACATCTTGCAGGCATCAAATTCGGTGTAACCAAACAATTACCTTTAGGACTTTAATAACGTCCTAGTACTGTTTTTAGGACGTCCATAGGGGACATCACATCATAACTTTGAGGGGACTAAAAGGGGACTGTTAGCTGGGTCTGTATCGAGTCAATGTTTTGGAACATTTAAAAACAACAAGCTTTTAAAAAGGTAGCCTATCAATCATGACGGTATTATGAATATAGTAGCTAGTCGGGGATGCAGTCACTTCACCAACAAACAAAACAATGCAATGAGATCAAGGTTTTGCCAAATCTATGCGACTCAGCTGCAGGTAAAATACAGCATACAGACGAACTGAAAATATCTGTCATCTGTCATTAGAGTAGCTATTACACCAAACAATGAATTCCCTCTGCATCGTCCGAGAATTCATACGGTTTCCTGTTGATGTTCGCCAACTAGGCTACAAAAAAATAAAGCCGACTTCAGCCTTATTCAAGCCTAAATAATTAAAAGTCTGTTTAAATGCATATCCACAAATTATTTCACAAGCTGCCAGACATATATGAGGCTGACAATTAGCTGAATATACCTGACTAGTCAGTATATTATTTTTGGTTTAATGTTAAAACAGGGACACTTCACCTAAATTTTTATTTAAAAATCTATTTGAATGTGGCAACATGATTTGTAGCCTACATCCTGCTGTAGCATTATAACAAATTTGATGATAAAGACCTGTTCCCTCTCAAGCAATCACTGTGGGCATAATAAGTAAGCATGTTCATGAAACACGATGTCATTCATAGCGATGAAGTCAGCCCCGCCCTTTCTAATAGCTTAAGAGGTCTTCTCATTCCTTAGTAAAAGTTGGTCTCAGCAGCTTTGTGAATAGGTTTTAAGATGAAACTCTTAACTAGGAACTCTCAGTGGTAAGATAAAATGTTTAGTGAATACGGCCCCTAAACAAGAGGCAAAAATCATGGATTGAGTGTTTCAAAAGCATTAATTAATTAAACTAACCAATAGATCTCATGCGCAGCAGTGGGAAATTATTGAGCTAACATGCACAACTGTATTAACAGTAGCCTATAACAGTGGTTCTCAACCTTGGTCCTGGAGTACCCCTGTGTATGCTGGTTTTCATTCCAAGCACATTATAAGGCATTATTTACCCTCTAAAGACACATTATGAAATAGCTATGCACGCATTGAAGATTAGAATTCCCATGTTCACATTAGGCTTATTGTGTTATTTTGCAAACAATTACAAAAATGAGGTAACAACTAAGGTGAATAGGCTCCTCATTAGGTAATTGAACACATGTTCCTTCATAATGTCAACCTTAAACTTATTAACACAATGCAGGTTTGGCTCGTTATCATTTGTTTGTCTTTGAATTCTTCATTATTTACCAAACGGATAGTTTTAGTGGCCATGTGTCCACAACTTAACCAATTATGAGCCTATTAATTCACCTTGGTCTTTAATTTTATAGGTTAAAATATTTTTATTTTTTGAATTGTTTGCAATATGGTACAATGTGAATATTGGACTTTTATTCTTCACGGCATGCATAGCTATCGCTAACAAAATGTGGCTTAAGAGGGTAAATAATCAATCTAAACATCAAAAAGACCTAATTAAAATAAATTAACAGCTTGTTATAATTCTGTAGTTGGAACTAAAACCAGCATACACAGGGGTACTCCAGGATCATGGTTGAGAACCACTGGCCTATAACAAGTTTAAGTTAGGTTTGCTTTAAGTTTCAAAAATATCAGTGGGCAGTTACCACCATAGACCATAAAAATATGGCCAAAGTCACTGTTACATCACCCATTGCCTTCCCACAGGCTCATAAAAAGCGTTTTCATGCTCCAGAATCAGGCGGAAGTAAAACTTTTCGCCGCCATGTTGTATAAAGAGGCTGCGCAGTAGGGAAAGCCTCTGACTAAGAGGTGCCGCAAACTGCTACGGATTGGTCCACAAAAACTGTTTAAACAGCGTACAAATGACACAGTAACTTAACAAATGGACACATGTGGAGACATTAGATTAAGTGAAAGCACCTATTGCGACTACATGTTCTGGTGAGAAAAATGTATTGACCTCATATTTTTTACCGCATTTAGTACCATTGACTTGCATTGAAAAACCTACTAAGACCTACACTGGAGCCAGCCGTACTGGCGCCAGAGCGCAACACTCGCAACAAGACCAGGAAGTGAGCTTCAAAAAGGAAGCCCAGTTTCGGCCCCTTGGTTACTACTAGTAGCCTAACAAATACGAATAAAATGTATCATATGCTGGTGCATTTAATTGCTTCAGTCCGTCATGGAAAGAAAGAGCATGTTTTGTAGTTTTCCTGAGTATAGTGTGCAAATTATACCCCTCGATTACCTACAAAAGAAATATTGCCACCCCGACCAGGACTTCCTACATCACTGACCTGAACTGAATTTTGGGTAATTCCCTCAGGCATAAAGGGCTTGAAAATTCCATGGGAGATAGCCCTCACACACTTCCCGATTTCACAGTGGGACAGCCCTGAGCACTCATGGAGTTGTGCCTTTGAGTCCACAAGTCAAGAGAATGGGATTCAGCCAATGTTACTCTTGTATTTTATTTATCAGATCATTTATTACATATTGCTCACATACAATAAGCATTTTTGATGCTTATTTTGACTGCTTTGCAAGCACGCAAAGCTGATGTTTTCTGTGTGTCAGTAAAATACTTGGGATAGCTGCTACGTTATGGGAAGGGCACGCTTTGTCTAATCTGTTTTGTAGTTGTTTCGATGACCTTCTGTATGCACTTATTGTATGTCGCTTTGGATAAAAGCGTCTGCTAAATGATTGTAATGTAAAATATGGTGTGTGTCTCCTAGTTTGATTTCTGTCTGTATAGCAACATTTTATTGCTTCCCATATTCTTTTTCTTCGGTTAATCACAAGCCCACGGGTGAACAAAAATACTGACACTGGAATTGCACTTACACAGCATTTCTAGAATCTTTGACTCCTCTAAACACAGATATGACTTTAATTATCATAAACTGTATAACTGACGCACTCATGGAATGAAAAGGCAGTATCTGAGCATTTGCTATAAAATACCATTTAAGTCCTTACCTTTAAGCAAAAAAATATTTGACAAGAATAAAAGACTTTACGGGCACAGCGGTAAAAACATTGGTCTTTGAGACAATGCAGTTCCAAACCGAGAACCCGGGTACGCGCCCGGTTCCTGCCAGATCCGAGTATAGCGCCTTGAGGGAGCGGCAAATTGGGCGGCCGTTCCCGGGGTGGTTGGGTGGGTCTCGGCGGGAGGTTTGTCGCACACATAATAGCTCCGTGTAGTGCTGGAATTATGGTCAGGGGCACAAGGAGTCACGCCTTGGAGAAGACGTGGCGATCTCCTTCCTACCGCCAGGTAACAGAGCTGTGTAAAGGCTAATTCTCAACAGTACACAGGGAATTGAATCATACTAGGGCACAACTGGCTACCAAATTGGGAGAAAATGGTACTTTACAATAAAATGGTAAACAAAACATCCCGTTCCTAAGGGAGTCATTATCTGGGATTGTTTTTAATAGGCCCATTTGAAACTTTTGCCTATTAAACAAGAAGTAGCTCTTCACTGTATTAAAATACTGTATTATGTATTGATTTACAGTCCATAATTTGTTTAAATTTTACCATTGGGATGAGAATTCATTCTTACGGAACATTGTGAATACACACGTACAAATTATTTACTTTAAATTCGAATTTTTAAACAAATTAAAAGCTTTAATTACGTGTAAATCAACTACTATTTGAATCCAATATTTTGACTTGATCCACAAGTCTTACAGCATATCCTGACCGTTTTTCACCTGCATCTAGCACAAATTATGACGATGGCTTTGCTGTTGCAGGAAATCACAGGGACCCAATTAACCAAAGGAGTTTCTATTGAGCAATGAAGCAGACAATACCATTCCAGCTGAAAACTATTCTGTCCGTGGAAGAAGCTACGATAAATTAGCCCACTGGACTCCACCCACAGTTGTTACTTCACTGATTATTTGGCAGTAAACATCAGTAGAGCAAGACACATTACTGTTCTAAAAACAAGTATGGTTGTTCCATTCGATTCAAGAGTCCCTTGTTATATGTGTGTGTGTATGTGTGTGTTTGTGTGAGTGCATATAGGTAAGGATGAAATAATGAGGCTTAAAGAATCCCAGCTACCATTTGCCATCAATCACTACTTGTATAAGCAAAACAAAGGCTTCCCTATCTGCTCCATACTAAAACACTGCTCCTGGTTCATATTTTTGAGTCACCAGTAATGTGATAGTTCCATACATTTCATGAGGCCTCATTATTCCAGTACCTGGATGTCATTAGTCATGGTACTAACCATCTGCGACCGCCTTCCCAACTTCACCGGGGTTCGTCAGATCAAATCGGTAACATTGTTTGTCATGTTTATAGGTCAGCCATCCTGCCCAAGGTTGTCCCCTCTTTACCTTCTTCAGTTTGAGAATCAGGGGGCAGCGGGTCACAATACCTGTATGCCATGCAACACATAATACAGTTAGCAACTGTACCAATACTCACATACACCATGTTGGCCATGGCAGAATCAGATTTATTTCATTAAATGATGTTCTTTCAATATTAAATAAAATAAAACCCTGTTAAGATTTTTGACTGCATATGTGACTGTTTTGATTACTATTTCTAGCTATCAGGGGCATAAGTAGGTATTTCATTGTGAGATGATAAATGTTACACTCGCTTTATATTTCATGTTTAGAGAGAGCCCCTTTCTTATGTACAAAAGAGAAACGCTCCCTTTGTACAGCAGTGCATCATTCATTTTTGTTCATTTAACAATGTCAACCTGAATCTAACGGTTAGGCTACTGCATGCTCTGAGTAGTTATTACATTATTGATCAATATTACTACATTATATACCCACCACATAGTGTAATAAATGACCAATAATGCAATAATTTGTCAGGTTATTATATTATTGGTTGATGTATTACATTATTGAACTTCATAAAATTTTCCTTGGAACTTTGAGCAACATTTTATTACATTATTTGTCAGTTTGGTCAGTTATTACATTATCAGTCAGTTGTTACATATAGGCCCTTTGTTGTTATGTTTTATTGTGGTCTCAAATAAATTAATAAAATGTGTGTGTGTGTGTGTGTGTTTGTGTGCGCATGAAAGACTCTACATACGTGTGCGTATGTGTGCGTTCGTGTCTTTCTGCATGCGTATTGAATGTATGTCTGCATGAGTGAGTGTCTGTGTTTGTGTGTGCGTGTGTGTGTGTGTGAGCGTGTATGTGTGCATTTGTGTCTTTGTGCATGCGTATGTGTGAATGTATGCATGCACGAGTGAGTGTGTGTGTGTGTGTGTGTGTGTGTGTGTGTGTGTGTGTGTGTGTGAGTGTGTGTGTGTGTGTGTGTGTGCGTGTGCGTGTGCGTGTGCGTGTGCGTGCATATCTCACCGCTCCCCCTGGGCAGCGCCACCCCAGATAGGGCCTCCAGTACGGAGCTCTTGCCGGAGCTCTGGTCCCCGATCACAGCGATGGCCGGCAGAGCCAGGTCCTTCTCCACCCCCAGGGAGCGCAGAGAGTCGATCAGGTCAATGCAGGGACGCACCTTCTCCTCATAGTGCTGGTCCAGAGACATGCACCTCTTTGTGCCATGGGGGAACAGGACCAAAAATAAATTGAGCAATGAATCCATAAACTCAACAGAGACTGAAGCAGATCAGGATGCAACATCCTTACTATTATTAAGAAAAGTTGAGAAATACTTACCCTAGGGTCATCAGAATTTGACTTTTGGGCCTCGGGAGCAGTTCCACTCGTCTCACCATTCATTTGCATTATGTCACTACGTTTAGGCTTTTTCATGCTGGCAGCGACACTTGTTAACTGGATAGAAGCGCAATGAAATTCTAGGTAAGGCATTATACATGGTTGCTTACTCACATTTTGCCTCTCGCCAATATTTTTAAGTGAAGAAAATCCTTCAAAACGACAACTGTATTATATTGTCACATGACCACAATGGCCAAATCTGTGCACATCATGCATGTAGTATGTAGGGTAGTCACACTCTGACTAGCGCTTTTTACAGAGACACTGTCACTCGTAAGCCCTGTTCGGACGGAATATGTTTCCAGGACAATGGGCCTCATTCATGAAACGTTCCTAAACACGCGCGTACATTTATGTAGCCTACGAAACCAGTTGATACGAAACATTTACCCGAGCGAGCGCATTTCTGCCATCTGCCAAGGTCTTTTCGCGCAGCCTGTTAATAAATTAAACGTTATTAATTTCGTAATTTTGTTGGGGCTCTGTGCGTGTGAGTTGTGGTTTGAAATCGGGAAATCACATAGGCTTATTTTAGAATCTCTGTTAATTACTGGCGCGTTCAATTGCGGTCACATTGATGCGTGTGTCCCAGTGAGCACTGAGCAAAGCCAGAATCGAGCTCATGGTTTTACCCGGATATAGCCTGGCTACATTCTAACCGTTTAAAAAAACTTTCACTTTTCAACAAATTTATCTGGTTTTTCACCTGAACGCGAGACGGCGTTTAACCGACTTTTCAACACAAAAACGTTCAGAGTGTACAGTCGATGACACGGATAACATTGGACAGGTTGGCAATTTCATAAAAATACCGCTTCACCTCCACCTGGCTTTGCATTTTGTAGGGGAACTGGATACGCGCAGGTATTAGCTGGATTATTCTGTTGTGTTGACCACAATGGACCACTGTAAACCACTTTAAAGGGTTGTTTTCACAGGGCATTTAACAGTATAGGAAAAAGACCCCATTCTGGCGCAGGAGTGCGCAGTCCGTAAAAGTTAGACATGGCAGATTCGAACTGGAATAAAATAACAGAGATCCTCCGGTAATAATACCCAACCTCCCCCGTAAAACATATCCTGTCTGAATAGGGCTAAAGACGTTTTTCAATGGAAATATCTCCAATGGACCTCGTTAACACACTGTAAAAAAATAAAATAAAATAGTAGGTGACTTCAACTTTTTAAAAATAAGTCAACATTCTGCAAACAAAATTTTGAGTAGGCTAAACTGAACTTGTGGACACAAAGTTGATTAACTCAAAATATCAATTTAGTCAAACTTATTAATGTGTGTTAGAACTGATGTTTAAAGTCCTTTGTACTTGAAAACTTAAATTGATACAATATATTTTGAGTTAATCTACTTTGTGTCCACAAGTTCAGCTTACTCCCAATTTTGTTTGCAGAATGTTTACTTTTTTTTTTTTTTTACGTTGAAGTCACCTACTTTTTTTTTACAGTGCAACAAGAACAACAATAATACCAGCCAATAATAATAATAGCCTAATAATCCATGTCAATGATACTAGATATTAGCCTATAGCTCAATATTTATGGTGTAGGCTACTAGATGGCTAGCTAGGATACGTGACGTTATCATTTTTAAATTTCACTTAAAGCGAAATAGCTACTGAAAGCTTTAAAATACAGTCTTCTCTTATTTCGTAATCATCTCTTATAGCGCATATCTTTAATCGTGCCATTGTTTAAGCCTGTTTATAATAAGAACAGTTATCATTCTAGATGAAAATTATCTAAAATGTCCGCAACTAATTTACCAGCACATCATCGCGCGTAACGACCAAATCAATGCATTAAATATGTATTAGAACTTACTTGCACAGCCGCGCTCCTTACGCTATTATGCATGGTCAATGTGGCTCCTTACTCCTGAAACTGTGGGCAGACAACGGCTGACATCCTTTTAAACGTTTGAGTGAAAACGAAAGTAGTGTAGGCCCTACGTTAGGTTTCGTTTCACCCTAAATTAGCCTTCCCACATCGACTCCACGCCCTAATTTCAAATTCTCCTCCATCTTTCTACTAATCCAGAAAGATGGAGGAGATTGATGAAATAAGAGTGAGACACCTTTCCAGGAGTAGTACAAACTACGACTTTGTGGGCTTTGTTTGGCAAAGGAGCCAGTCTCAGGGGTGAAACCAAAAAGGGCACGAATAGGATTTTGATCAATGTTAAATTCTGGTAAATTTGACCAGAAAGAGTTGGGTTGAGAAGGAAAAATCTACCCTTGTCTTGTAATAAAGAGGCAATCCAGTCAGGAAAACACTTCACACTTGATCCAATTATAAGGGTCTTTATTTCTACAGAAAGAGTATGCCTGCTGACAGAGTCAACACTGTACTAAAAAAGCATTATTTAGTGATCATTTACACCCTCAAAGAGAGACTGTGCAAACATGTGCCTGCCTGATCATTTACACCCTCAAAGAGAGACTGTGCAAACATGTGCCTGCCTGATCATTTACACCCTCAAAGAGAGACTGTGCAATCATGTACCTGCCTGATCATTTACACCCTCAAAGAGAGACTGTGCAATCATGTACCTGCCTGATCATTTACACCCTCAAAGAGAGACTGTGCAAACATGTGCGTGCCTGATCATTTACACCCTCAAAGAGAGACTGTGCAGAATGTGCCAGAATCAAGCACAACCACCTCCTTAGGCAGAGAAATACAACAGAATACATGAAACGGATGCATCAAAAGTAAAACAGAATACATAATTTCATATAACTTGTAGTAATAATAATAATCATAATATGGATGGAAACATGTGTAGTGAGGTTTGGTCACTTTTATTCAGAATTAATTAAGTTCAACACTCAATTAGAATTCTATACGTCAGTAGAGGCTAACTTAGTGAAATAACGTAGACATGACAATGTGTTGGAAAAATGATGTTTTATTGGCTACAAGTTAACTATGAATATGTGAAAAATAGAAGCAATAATTGATATAACATTCTATGACTTAACCTTAATCGGAGGAAATTATAATTTTGTGATGGCTAAATATAGAAGCTAACAGTCCTACCATTAACAAAGGTTAGTTTGTGTTATGGGTTAATGACACGCTAAACTATATTTTGAGGTTAGCTCGTTTTATCAGTCTCATACATATAAAGTTTTAACGGTCAGGGAAATTGTTTATTCCCGACAGAAACGCGCATAGCAAAACAAAATACAAGCAACAGTATAGGAACCAGCAGTAAAATGACCTCAACAGGGTATTACAACCTATCAATTGATGTCAGTGCTAAATAAAATGCGTTTCAATACTTAACGGTAACAAAGGGAGGCCAGTCCCGATTCCGTAAGTGATGTCAGCTCGTCAGCTGATCCAAGGTCCCGGCAGGTGCGACTCCTGGAGACTTCTTCACCGAAGTCGGGTAGCGACAGGTTTCCAGTCAGGTCGACATGGACGTGCACAGATTTCCACTTGGGTCCGGCCGCAAGGGAGACAGTAGAGGAACAGTTTGAAGAAACGTGTCCTCAAAACAGCTGTTGAGAATAAACCAGCTTTCTTTGTACAGTTTTCAATTCAATATGAGAACAAGGGGCGTGGACTCCAGTCAACAAACCAGCTTGGTTTATTCTGTGGCGATGGCAGGCCAACTCTGTCTTGGTGATCAGGCGAGATGCGGGTTGGGAAAAGCAGAAGCACTGCGTCTTTCCCATCAGAGCCGTCTGGATGCGTCTGGTAGGGGTAAGGCTGCACCTTTCCCATCAGAGCCGTCCGGGTGCGTCGGGTAGGGTAAGGCTGCGCCCAACTGGTAGATGGCTTTAGGGCACCCATACAACAGATTGGCTCATTCCCTTGCTACCAACAATGAAACATAGATGGACCAGCTATTTGCAATCACCTCAGGGTGTGTGTGTGTGTGTGTGTGTGTGTGTGTGTGTGTGTGTGTGTGTGTGTGTGTGTGTGTGTGTGTGTGTGTGTGTGTGTGTGTGTGTGTGTGTGTGTGTGTGTGTAAAATAAAATTCGGAATTAGCGTATATTTACAAAAATCACTAAAGTTGATAAGGTAAAACATGAAATATATTTTCTTTGTACAGTTTTCAATTCAATATATGTAAAAGAGAATTTACAAATCACTGCTTTCTGCTTTTATGTGCATTTTGCATACTGTCCAAACTTTTTTTTTTGGAATTGGGGTTTGTAATTTACAGTGAACAAACAGGATATTACCTATCTACAACAGGGGTCTCACACTTCAGTCCCGGAGACAGCCATAGTAGTGTCTGCTGGTAATCACCAGCCAATTAAGGCCTTGAGAACAAGGGGCGTGGACTCCAGTCAACTACTTACATTATTAGTGCTGAGCCACTGCGCCCCTCCAAGAATGGATTCTGACACCTGTAATCTAGAGTTTACAGTGTGAATGAGAGAAGAAACAGATATGAGAATTGTAACAAAAGGGAATTCCGTAATTCCTTTGGCAGAATGTGAATGAGGGGTTTGGGGTTAGAACTTCATCAGGTAGCTGTGCGCCTGCATCAGGCGCTTCAGGCGGCTCTGTAGAGCGGCTCTCTTGCTCCCAATGTCAAAATCCTTTGCCGCTGCTCCTCGTTCTCCTTGTCCTGCAGCATCTGCAGCATTTCCCTCTGTAGCTGAATAGCCGACTCTTGTAGCATATGATAGAGGATGACCAGCGTGATTTGATCGGCTAAGCGCTGGCTAGCAGTCTGGGGTGGGAGGGGCACAAGGTGAGGTTATGTGACAGAAAGTTGGTGCAAGTTACTCTGCACTCCCCCTATGGACTGTGAGTTTGGAAATAAATATTTATATATTTATTTATAAATATATTTGCTGTGGTCAATGACGTGCATCTGGGAAATGTTAGGGGCGTACATCTGCACGTCTGCCCCGCTCCGACTCAGGTGCACCAGAATCCTGCATGACAGGATATCCACTGGATATCCACTGAATATCCAATATAAAACCAACTTTACGTTGCTGCTTGAGCAACGTAAAGTTGGTTTTATATTGAATATTCAGTGGATATTCGTTTTTCAAATTTCAATAGCTAATGACAGAAGGATGTAGGTGCATTTTAATTTACATATTTGTTATCAGTGTAGAACAAAGATACTTTTTACAAGCTTTTTTTTTTCATATTCAGGAAAAAAAAATGTCAATGTTGAGCCTATAAAAACACTTGAATTTCAATAGTTCCAATGCCATTTGAATTAGAAGTGTCAAACCAACTTTAATCTCTTTGGAGACATTATTGCTCAAATTTACAACTGATTATTTTTCAAATTTTATTTTTGTAGATTTTAAATGAATTTTTTTTCTAAATAAAACGGCTAAAATTTCAATAGCTTCTGTGACATATGACGAAGACGCCTCAAACCAAGTTTAATGTTGCCACAGACATAGCTCAAATTTACAACTAATGATTTTTCAAATGTTTTTTTAGTAAATTGTTTATGAATTTTTCTTTAAAAAAAAAAAAACCGCTAATATTTCAATAGCTTCTGTGACATGTGACTACGACGTCTCAAACCAACTTTAATGTTGTCAGAGACATTATTTCTCCAATTTACAAGCAATATTTTTTCCAATTTTATTCAAAATAAAAGCACTAAAATTTCAATAGCTTCTGTGATATGTGACTAAGATGCCTTAAACCAACTTTAATGTTGTCAGAGACAGTAGCCTATAGCTCAAATTTACAACTGATTATTTTTCAAATGGTCCCTTTGTATATTTTAAAGGAATGTTTCTTCAAAATAAATACAATAAAATGTCAATAGTTTCTGTGACATGTGACCAAGACGCCTCAAAGTAAATTGACTGTTGTCAGAGACAGTATAGCTCAAATTTACAACTGATTATTTCTCTAATTTTTCTTTAATAAAAATTTAATAAAATTTTTCATCAAAATAAAACGACTAAAATTTCAATAGCTGTGACATGTGACCAAGACACCTCAAACCAAGTTGCCTGTTGTCAGAGACAGGATAGCTCAAATTTACAACTGAAGATTAAGAAAGTGCAGCCACATGTAAAAAGCAAGGACAGAGTCCTGATCTGGTCACTCAAGGTCTCCCATCTTCCAAGGCCAACACTGACGACGCAGAGGAGATGTGGGCTAAAGGGGATGAAAATGGAACCAAAAAGAGGAAGCCAAAATGTTTTGACCCCCCAAATAAATGACTGTTTCCCAAGAAAGAGGCCATAATCAAGAAACAAAGTGCAGACATACCAAAAAAGCAAGCTGAAAGGGTGTGTAATAATAAGTAATGTTCTAGGATTATCTTCATTATATATTTTCACCATATTTATAATGTGATTGTGTTTCAGTCATAGCATGATGTCCTTTCAGAATGGTAAAATACTATTTTTTATTTGTTTGTTTTTGTTTTTTAGGTCCATAACCTTTGGCACAATAATAACCCGAACACCTCTGAGGTTGTTGATGACAAGAAAACCAGTTCAATCGATATCTTCTTTTCTGGTACTCTAACAAGCAATACTATAACATCTCTGCATTTGAATGGATCTCTATGGGAATTGGGGGGTGGGACTAGATTTAGCTGTAAATTATGCTGGAACAGTATGGAATACATGGTTGGTAAAATGGCTGTCAGTCATCAAGGGTCTGAGGTATCAAATGAGCCTCAAACCATCACGCTGCTGCCAGATATGCAGTAGATATGGATGGATCACTTTAAGGGTTGTTTCTCCTGACAAATTTTCCGATTGAACTCTATGGAAAAATAAGTCAGGAGAAGAAACCCTTCAAGTTATCCATCCATATCTACTGTATTTCTGGAAGCAGAGACCCTTGATGACTTAGAGCCATTTAGCCAACCATATGTTCCATACTGTTCCAGTGTAATTTACAGCTAAATCTAGACCCATCCCACAATTCCCATAGAGATCCATTCAAATGCAGAGACATTATAGTATCGCTTGCAAGAGTATCCGATATGGATGAAAATACCCTCGAATTAAAGCTGACATTATGCACTTCAGCCTCACTGCCATTGCATCCTTTCAAACTCAAAGTGCTAGAGTACAGAACCAAAATACCAAAAAATGTCATTGTCCAATGAATTATGGTGCTCACTGTAGGTGAGTGTACTGCTGGCCTCCGAGAGTGTTTGTGGCAGGGGTGTTACGTTCCGAGTATGAACTGGACCCAAATGCACAACTAACACACAGGAAGTTTCAGAGATACTAATTTATTGCTTCGCCCAGAATTCCTCCGGAAGCATAGGGAGATATTTAACAAGACAGACAACCGGGAATGGACGAGGCAGGGGATGAGCGGGAGCAGGAGAGGTGACTGGATGGTGACAGGAATCCGGGCTGGTTGAGCAGAGGAGGAGCAGGGAGCGGGAGACAGGGCAGAGTGGAATGGCACAAACAGCTGCAGGGAGCAGGGCTGGAGCACCGGCTGGATGCACACCCAGCAGCTGGTTGGCGAAAGCAGCAGCACACGCAGGAGGTACGCTAAGCTGCAGGGTAACTGAGCTGGAGCACCGGCTGGATGCAACCACAGCGGCAGGATACACACACACAGTTGCAGGCTGGTAGACTAGAGCAGAACAGAGTTAGTACAGTGAGGCAGGACAGGATGAACAGCCTGGTGACGCCGTTCCTGGCGAGAGCTGATCAAACCAGACAGGGCAGGACTAGCGAGTAAACGCTGAATACAAGACGAGGCATTTAAGTTAGGCAAGACAGGACTACAAAGAACACCGGGTGACTAAATACAAATGTTAACAAGTATCAATTAGGTGCCGCGTGCGAATGTATGCGTGAGTGATTAACGGAGTAGAGAGTGTGTGGAATGCATGCGGAAAGAAGGGAAGGGATAGGCGGAAATAGAGTGGTGAACAGAGTGACACGAAAGGGAAAACCACGCCCAGTCTGCAGCACGAGGGAAACGAACAGGAATACAAACACAATACGAGAGGGAACAGGTAAAACATGGGACACAAAAGGACGGGAGTGCAAGCATAACAAGGGGTCCCTGGTCCACTGAATCAATTTATTTTGAGAAGGAGAAGTGCTAGTTTGTATGAGAATTATTTTTTATAAAATTTGACCGGGTAACCGTATGGACCAGGGGCCTTACCACTCTGCATTTCTGTGATGGAGTCAGTTATTTATTTTATCTGTAAGGGCTGATCCAATTTATTTTCCTGGGTGTGATATATGGTGGGGAATTCCAAGCTATTAAAGAATTCAAGCATATCTGTCTGATCCTTGGGAAATTCTGAAGCACATTATTTATTTTATTTTATGCTCTGTACTGTAGTCTACTTTACAGTGGCTTCACATAGGAGCAGAAAATGCTGAACCCCAAAAATCTCCAGTGTCTTAAAAACCGATGCTGCACCCTGTGAAATGCCTTCAAGAGAAGGCAAGCCCAGCTTTGTACTTTTCAAATTTGCAATACATACTGTAACATGTGTCTGTTTTCTTATCAAGAAAAGGTTATCAAAATAGACTTTCCACTATGCAGGTCTGATATGAGTGTAACACTCAACAGTTAGCCCGATGCTTTTAAATTATTTTCTTCATTGCTTGGCTTCAGTGCATCATCATTATTATGGGCTGTGTACTTCATGCATTATCACAGTGACCAGTGCAACATCAAGTGATACCCAAGTCAAGTCATTAAAAATTAAGCCTCATACAGATAACTTATTATAGAACATTTTATTTAAGTAATGAGTGTTCAATGTCACAATCTTCACTGTCACTGTCAAAGGTCACAAAGATAATGGGCAATGACCCAACATTGGCCACTATTATTCAAGGTGGAAAAAAAATAAGAAACTTCTGAACAAAGAGTACGTAACATCTCAAAATTCTACCAATGTAAAAGCATGTTACATTTTCCAAACCAAAGATTTTGCTACTATACATTGATATATAATGCTACAAAGTGCTAGATAATTGCAGATTTTCAGTAGGTGAATATTTTAAGATGGACTACCGAATATCTATTCTTCATAAAGTACCATCTGTTAAGTGCCGCCTGTTGGCTAGATGAGCACAGACGTGGTGAGGAGGTGGCGAGCCTTCCTAAGCCGTTCCACACTTCCCTTGAGGGCTTCCCTTTCCTGGGACTTGTTTAAGTCTTCTCGCAGAAGCCAGCTGACTGCGTGGTCCTGTCCTAAAATCCCCATCATGGCTATCTCAAGGTGGCCAATGTACTGGTCCAACAAGTGATAGTGTATTATCAGAGGGATCTGATTGGCCAGTCGGTCAGAGGCAAGCTGCAATGTGCACAAACAAACAAAAAAGAAGATGCTTCTTCAGGTGCATTTTTAAAGTCCACACATTCACACTTCCAGCACAGCCCTCTGAACAAGTTGGAAGACCTTTTCATCTTTATCCTCCAAAAATTATTATGGCCCATGTCCCACAGGGTGCGTAGCCACTCTGTTGATGTATTCTTTCTCTAAAACTAAAAAATATACATTTTTCTTAAATACTTAAATGCCATCTAATCCCAGACCGTTTGGCATAGTCTTGTGGGAATGTCACATGTTCTTTGGACATACAGTGTTGAGTTTGTTTCTGGTTTTAATGAACAACGGCACCCAAGCATTATCTATTCTATATTCATGAGCTACATGGCATGATTCCTAATAGTCCATTGGTACTAAATGAAAACAAAACCAGGGCGGCTAGGTAGGTCCGACCAGTAGTTTCATGCACATCCAAATGAGATGCATCAAATGCATCACCTCTCTCATTTTGTCCCATCATTTCATCAAAAATCTTACCTTATCAGCCTATAGCCATAAGTTTGTTTTAAGATAGTATCGGCAGAAAACCATTATGACCCGATATTACTGTATCCATAGTATTTACCTTAAAATATGCGCTGACATGCTGCGTCATCTCTTTGAGGTCTGCATTCATTGTCACCAAAGCAAAAGTAGTGCCCCTCTGTTTGACAGCACTCAGTTGGTAGCTGTAGAGGCAGTCCTGGGAGTACACAGTCTTCTCCATGCTGAACTGCCAATGCAGTTTCTCCTCCGCGTTCCTGTTCTCCTGTTCTCTCAGATCCTCCACATTGACCTTTGTTACCCTCAGCAGGTTCGGAAAAGCTTCAAAATGAGAGGTGGCAATCTTGTTCACGTGGCATCTGATAATTTCTGGGTTTTGAAGATTAGAAATGAGAGAGACAGAGATGGACAAAAACAAATGTGCTAGTTTAAGTGCAATAGGTGGTCGCTGTGGAAATGTCGACTATACGGGACTTGTAACAAGAAATGTAACAAGATAAACTCCTCAGGGTTTCGTAAACATATTTATACGAGAAATTTTGTAGAAAACAATTACGTGTCTTCTAAACCGAAAGTGCATCAGGTACTGTATAGTACAGTAAGCAAGGGAAAATGCAGAGTTCTTATTTGTACAACGTTTTAAAAAAATATTATTGTTTCTATATCTGAACATGATTTTCTTAGCATGTATAAATAGTGCATTTTACAGTCTGTGGCCATGGCAAGACGAGGGTTGTCAGCGCTTTTGGCTATTAATAGCACCCTCCTGTTTTATTTCCCTGCAGTGGCTACCTTTTTGAGCAATACTGTGTCGAAATCTACAGGGTTTTCTTGTAGCCTAGTTTATAATTTCTTATAAGCTGTAGCCTAGTTTATAATTTCAGACAAACATGAATACTGTAATTCGGACAGATATGTCTACCAACACGGCGCCCACGTGGATCGGGTTAACCCTATTTACTTTGGCCCTTTTGAGGCAATGTTCTCCTGGATTCTACTAGTTTTATTTAAATGTCAGTATCTAAAAAAATATTCCCTGCAAAATCCATGGTTTTAAGTTTGCACTGAAGAAGAAGCTGTATCATTCAGAAATTTGCTACAGAATACATTTATTTCAGAATAGTCACATACAGTATATATATAATAACCATAACATACGTCGCCTAATGTATTTAAATACGTTTAAAAAAGAACGTACGAAAGCGCGTGCGTATTCACACAAGTACAGCAACGAATTTCAGCCCTCAGTGCGAGGGGAGGTCACTGCGGAAATGTCGACTGTATGGGACTTTGGCGAAATATAAAAAGATAAACTCTTCAGGGTTCATGAGAAAACAGCTGTAGCTGAATATACTGGTAAGTACTTGGTTTCTTAAACATATTTATACGAGAGATTTTGGAGCAAAAAATGAGGTGTCTTCTAAACCGAAAGTGGATCAGGTACTGTATATAGTACAGTAAGCAAGGGAAAACGGCGAATACTCATTTGTACAACGTTTTAAAAAAATATTATTGTTTCTATACGTCAACATGATTTTCTTAGCGTGTATAAACGGTGCATTTGATGCATTTTACAGTCTGTGGCTGTAGCCAGAGGAGGGTGCGTGAGTGCTGTGGGCTACTAATAGCACCCTCCTAATTTATTGCACGGCAGTGTAACTGGAGAAGCTGCGGTTTTCGCAAGAAGCTACCCTTTAAAAAAATACTGCGTCAAAATCTTCGGGGTTTTCTTAAAGCTGTAGTGTATAATTTCAGATGAACATGATACTGTAATTGAGACGGATACGTCTCAAACCACTAGGGGTGAAGCTTATAGAGTTAAAGCTTTTATCTTTTCAGAAGTTAGGGCTTCATATGTCATTCAAAATTGTAGCGCACACTCTCTTCGCTCTCTCTTTGCTCTCTCTTTCGACCGAGTCGTCGCACTCTCTGAACTGTACAACAACAGTTCTGTGGTCGCAATCTCCCACAGAACAAGTCGCGATTCTATGCTTCTTATTTTTGTCTCCTAGTACCAACATCAACAACTAGTACAACATATCGCCATCATCTGGCCGAAAGACCATATTGCTGAACTGAAATTCATTCTGATGTGATTATATTTGCTGTTTTCTCAATTATTGTCATTTTGGCGGTCGTGATTTCCCCTTGGCGGTCCGTGAAATCATTTTTGCGGCCGCCAAAGAATTTATCCTACTATGTAGGAAAAACCCTGCATATAGTAAGGAATTAACAATACAGTTGTGTAATTACAGTTGTGTAAACATAAGGGGAGATTGAAGCTTAGTCTGTTTTCAGGTTAACATAGGAGAAAAAAATAATGCATTTTGTATGAGGGTTGATTTTCTTAAAGGGTAATTCCACCCAAAAACAACATTAACCTTATTGAACAGATCAAGGCGCAACTAAAGTCTTTCTTTGTGGCTGGCCAAAAAAATGTGTTATTTTAAAAATTAAAAGTTAATATAAAGTTGAAAATTCCTTACTCGTTTTTAAAAGACAACAGTGTTTTCAAGTAGGTGTATAAATTACATAGCAAGTAGGCGCAGCCAGCGAAGGAAGAATTGCTGCCTGCATTTCACTGTTCTGAATAGGGACCACAGAACAAGTTGTGGTATACGGCCCTTCATTTATCGTGTTCTGTGGTAGGGACACATCGTAGATCAAGCTAGCTATCATTGCTATTTTATTATAATGTGAGAAAATTACATTGATAGGCTACATCATTTCCTAAAGATGTTTTGGCAAACTAAACCAAACAGGACTCGAGTGCTATCGGTTACAGAGTGGAGCTCCTCCGGTATTCCCTGATTCCCTGTAGCCTACATCTTCCTCTGCCTTATTGAATCACCCGGTAAGGAACCATGTCAACTAACGTTACATTATGATCCATGACCATTAAGTAGACTAACTTAGCTAGCTGACCATAATTGAACGGTTTCGCTTTGAGCATTCGATTACAGAAGCAATGCATTTTTTCTGGGCTAGTGCGTTAGCTGTTGTTAGCAACGGGTTTCTTGGCATAAAACAAATTGGTTTTTAAATATGTTTGCCATGGAATAGGCTACAGAAGCTAATCTTGCATTCGTTAATGGAAGGAGGTCGGATATCGAGGTGATAAATGCGTTGTTTCCATGTTTTTACCGACATCTGTCATGGTTTTGGACCCTGTTGTCCCATGCGGTCGTTTTCCTTGGTGGCCACGCGAGGGCGCTGCCCTGTTGGTGGATGCTTGCTCCGCCCTGCTGAGTTGGGGGAGTTTCTGGTTAAGCTTTTACACCTGTTGCGTGGTCACCTGTGAGTTATATAAGCCTACCGTTCCCTTCGTTCGGGGCTTCGACATTAATTGTTTATTGTTACGTACTGTGGTGTTTTTGTTGGCTGTGAGTTCTCGTATCATTTGTGGCTACTCGCCTTTTGTTAACGTCTCTTAGTTGAGGCAGGGCTTATTTCTTGCTGGCTTTGTAGTGGATTATCTCGTAGAAGTTTGGGACTGTAAAATCTCTGCTCTAGTTCGCCTGTGTGCGTTTTCCTCCGTGTATGGAGATTTGGGCAATGGTCGGAACTGTGTTCTGTTCGCCTCTCGGTGCATGTCGTCTCATGTGAGATCTGGCGTTTCGCTTCGGCTGGGTTGCTTAGCTCTTAGAAGTGTAGAGTAGCTGTTCTTTGTCCCTTTTCGCCGGTTAATGGTTTTCTTATAGAGAGACCTGGCGTGTTAGCTTCTACTGATTTCCGGGTTACGGTAAGCCAGTTAGTAGCTTGGTACGGTTATTTCCTGTTGTCTCCTTCTCATGGGTTACATTCCCCTTTGTTGTGAGTCGGGGTGATTATTACTTATTCCTTTACTGTGAGGCTAGGGCGTGTGTTTATTTAAGTTCGCGGTGTCTTTTGGTTAGTAAGTTTTGGGACGACGGTACGCCGTCGGCTCACCTGTAAAATGTTTCTCATAGAGATCGGGTGTTTACCCAGGTATGTTTGCTGCATTAGACTGCGAACTTATTTAAGTAGCCTTGGAACGTTAAGTCACTGTTCCTGTTTGCCTCGTTACATTTCCTCTTACTAGGAGGCTAGGGCTTGTGCTTGTTAGTCAGTTAGCCGACAGTTTCGATTGGTGAAGGTGCAGCTGTCCTTATCATCTTTTTTTTTGTGCTTTCCTTCTCCGGGTATGGAGATGTGGACGATTCGGTTCGGAACTTTAGTTCGTTTCGCCCTTCGGTGCAATTCGTCTCTTAGGGAGACCGTTAGATGATGTTGGACATGTTTGCGGTTGACTGCAAGTCTTTTAGCCTAGGTACATTAATTATCTGTTCCTTCGCCTCATTTCATTTCTCCTGTTTGAGAGGTTAGGGCGTGGCTCTATTGTAGCTTGTCATTTTGCTGGTTAAGCATTGGGACGACGGTGTTCCGTCGGCTCACCTGTAAAATGTTTCTCTCTCCTGGGAGATCGGGTGTTTACCCTGGTCTGTTTGCTGCATGTGACTGCTAGCTATTGGAAGTAGCCACGGAACGTTATCTGTTCCTTCACCTCCTCCTATAACGTTACCTATTGGTATTAGTTTTTTCCTGTGTTTGTGCTGTGTGTTTTGTTTGTGCCATTGTGCTACTCGCCTGTTCTTATGCGTCTCGTTGTCGAGACAGGGCGTGTTATTTCTGGCTCGGTTATCTGTGAGCCGGTCTGTAGCTGTGGTGTGTGTGTTCCCTGTTTTGTCTCCTTCCCTTATCTGCGGGGTATCCCGCCTTAGTGGCCTAAGGGCTTAATGATTCCCCTTGCTGCGTTTGGCTCCTCCCACCTCACACGTCACGCCACATGACAGAATGTCGAAGCCATTACCGGGGCCAGCGGCCTTTTAGGGGAATTTTTTTTTTTAAAGAGGGGTTTTAATGGCTAACTTTGGTTTGTTTCTTGGTTTTTGTTAGTACCCTTGGGTTTGTTTTGTTTTTCAGCTACCCTGGTAGGTAGGCGCCGAGTGGGCCAGTTCACCTTATTTGGTTTCCCTGCGGCCCACTACTTTATTATTTTGCCTTTTTTATTTTCGGGGTAATTCTGGGTGGGGATTTTATCCCTGTCAGGGGTACGCGTTCAAGGGCTTTGGTCTCGGTTTGTAGGCCATTGCCCTTGAGTTCTGCGTTCAAAGTCGCCTCTTGCCCGGCACGCCTCAGGAAGATAAGATAGGTTTTAGTAAGGTTTTGGGTTGGTAGTTAGGAACCAGGGTGCTGAGGATTTCTCCAGGGTACTTTAGCCGGGTACTAGTTAGTTCCACACCCCCCTCACCCTTAGTCCCACCCTTCCTTCCCTTCCAAAAAAAAAAAAAAAAAAAATATATATATATATATTTATGTATTTTGTCGGGTATTTCTCTCCAGGAACTTCCGCATGGTTTTTATTTTTGGGGTCGCCTGGGTCGCCCCTTAGAAGGGGGGTCCTGTCATGGTTTTGGACCCTGTTGTCCCATGCGGTCGTTTTCCTTGGTGGCCACGCGAGGGCGCTGCCCTGTTGGTGGATGCTTGCTCCGCCCTGCTGAGTTGGGGGAGTTTCTGGTTAAGCTTTTACACCTGTTGCGTGGTCACCTGTGAGTTATATAAGCCTACCGTTCCCTTCGTTCGGGGCTTCGACATTAATTGTTTATTGTTACGTACTGTGGTGTTTTTGTTGGCTGTGAGTTCTCGTATCATTTGTGGCTACTCGCCTTTTGTTAACGTCTCTTAGTTGAGGCAGGGCTTATTTCTTGCTGGCTTTGTAGTGGATTATCTCGTAGAAGTTTGGGACTGTAAAATCTCTGCTCTAGTTCGCCTGTGTGCGTTTTCCTCCGTGTATGGAGATTTGGGCGATGGTCGGAACTGTGTTCTGTTCGCCTCTCGGTGCATGTCGTCTCATGTGAGATCTGGCGTTTCGCTTCGGCTGGGTTGCTTAGCTCTTAGAAGTGTAGAGTAGCTGTTCTTTGTCCCTTTTCGCCGGTTAATGGTTTTCTTATAGAGAGACCTGGCGTGTTAGCTTCTACTGATTTCCGGGTTACGGTAAGCCAGTTAGTAGCTTGGTACGGTTATTTCCTGTTGTCTCCTTCTCATGGGTTACATTCCCCTTTGTTGTGAGTCGGGGTGATTATTACTTATTCCTTTACTGTGAGGCTAGGGCGTGTGTTTATTTAAGTTCGCGGTGTCTTTTGGTTAGTAAGTTTTGGGACGACGGTACGCCGTCGGCTCACCTGTAAAATGTTTCTCATAGAGATCGGGTGTTTACCCAGGTATGTTTGCTGCATTAGACTGCGAACTTATTTAAGTAGCCTTGGAACGTTAAGTCACTGTTCCTGTTTGCCTCGTTACATTTCCTCTTACTAGGAGGCTAGGGCTTGTGCTTGTTAGTCAGTTAGCCGACAGTTTCGATTGGTGAAGGTGCAGCTGTCCTTATCATCTTTTTTTTTGTGCTTTCCTTCTCCGGGTATGGAGATGTGGACGATTCGGTTCGGAACTTTAGTTCGTTTCGCCCTTCGGTGCAATTCGTCTCTTAGGGAGACCGTTAGATGATGTTGGACATGTTTGCGGTTGACTGCAAGTCTTTTAGCCTAGGTACATTAATTATCTGTTCCTTCGCCTCATTTCATTTCTCCTGTTTGAGAGGTTAGGGCGTGGCTCTATTGTAGCTTGTCATTTTGCTGGTTAAGCATTGGGACGACGGTGTTCCGTCGGCTCACCTGTAAAATGTTTCTCTCTCCTGGGAGATCGGGTGTTTACCCTGGTCTGTTTGCTGCATGTGACTGCTAGCTATTGGAAGTAGCCACGGAACGTTATCTGTTCCTTCACCTCCTCCTATAACGTTACCTATTGGTATTAGTTTTTTCCTGTGTTTGTGCTGTGTGTTTTGTTTGTGCCATTGTGCTACTCGCCTGTTCTTATGCGTCTCGTTGTCGAGACAGGGCGTGTTATTTCTGGCTCGGTTATCTGTGAGCCGGTCTGTAGCTGTGGTGTGTGTGTTCCCTGTTTTGTCTCCTTCCCTTATCTGCGGGGTATCCCGCCTTAGTGGCCTAAGGGCTTAATGATTCCCCTTGCTGCGTTTGGCTCCTCCCACCTCACACGTCACGCCACATGACAACATCAGTATGTTCGAGTTGCACTGGGAAAGTTTTGGCTTTGCTAGCAAACATAGCTAAAATTGCTTACAAGTAGCCTACAACAATGATGTTTTAACTTTTAATTGTATATGTTTAATATTCTGTATCGGCATATTGGTCGATACAAATGCCTCCGCTTCTGTAACATCATTCAGTGGGCGTAGCAACCTGTTGTCTGTGCCTTGGCCATTGTAGTTTATCGTAAACCATGTACCTGGTACATGCGCAGTAGTTTGGGGCTATATCTCTGCTCTCACTACAGGTAGAAAGTTGGCTGAGAGCTATTTTAATCAAGAGGATTGGTTTTTATACAAACCAAACATTTTTGGGTGGAATTACCCATTAAGGAAAGGTTGTAAGAATGTGTCTGTCCTACTCAAGGAAAGAAGGAAGGGAAAGGCAGGTTTTAAAGTTGCAGTCTTTGCAGGGTGAATTGTTTGATACTGAGAAATTGAAAGTTTGCTTACATATTTTCAGTTTCCCTATTCTCTAAAGAAATTCCCCTGTAATGTGTCTTAATAATCCTTCCCTCTCCACCACAGCTGATGTGTGGTGACCATTCAGGACCAAGTTGATTGTGTAACACTTCCCCTTCCTCACCTGCAACATTCCTAAGGACTATAATAGATGGCTCCTCCATATCCTGGATGTGTTCCTTCACGATTCCCTCGAAAGTCTTGTAGTTGATGAATCCAGGCAATTCCTTCCCCCTGCGGGTCCGAGCAAACTCCTCCACTTCATCCCGAAGGTGTTCCTCAACTGAGAGAGAGAGATAGAGAGAGACAGAGAGAGAGCGAGAGAGAGAGATGCATAGAACAGGGTGAAGGGAAAGGCAGTTTCTTTAATGATGAACCATTAAAATCATTCAACCACATTATTTTATGCTCATCTTTTTGAGAACCGAAATGAATAGAATAGATTCACCCTTGTCTTGTCATTTCTATGACAAGATTATTGTGCTGCAAGTAGATTACGCAATAATAGATTAACAGCCGGGCCCCGTTCCTTGTAACTCAGTTAGCTGGCTAACTGTGCAAAGTAAAACCCCCCAAATATGGAACATATGAACTTGCAAAACCACTAATTTGGGTTACTTAGCGCAGTTAGCCAGCTAACTCAGTTAGCCAGTTACGAGGAATAGGGCCCTGGACATACCACTTGTTTATATATTGATAGAGAGACAGCATTGGAAATGCATCTACCAGCACCAGCATTTAACAATCACCATATTATATTAAAAAAAACTAATAATCACAATTTTAGACCAACTTACTATACATAGCCATTTTTTTGCCATTGGAATATTTTTTTTAAAAGGGTCAAAAATTGTTAACCAACTTCAACTCAACATATGCCATATTATTATGATTGACTGTTTGAAACAGGTTATCAAACTGCATAGAAATCTGATTACTGAAACTCAAATGAAAACAAATAAAATGCTAATGAGCTAAATTTGCATGTTTAAAATCCAGGATCACAATACTTTTCATTAATTGAGAACTGGCTAGAGTAAAACTGAACAGATACAGTAGATGCCAGGCACCTAGTCCAACATTATGGACCTAATTAATTGGCTGACTAACGTTTGTTGGCTTTCTTGTCAAGCTGTATCTTCCACGTGCTGAATTGGCATCTGATTTTGGCAAACATCCTGGTGTTACCCTCTTCCACGGCTTCCTCTGCCCGGATAACTTCCAAGAGATGATTGTTGAACTTTTTTATTTTCTGCAAGACATGAAACACAAGGCTAAATAGTGAGAAAATGCTGTGTACATTTGTGAAAACAGTGGGGTGCACTGATGGTGTTCTGAGCAGGTACCCTCCTTTCTCAGCATTGTAACTCACCTCAATCAGGAAGTTAGTCATCTGGTGCTGATTCTGAGGGACTCCATCTCCCAGGTTCTTCAGCTTTTCTGCTGTCTGCCCCAGTTTCTTATCAATCTGTTCCTCCAGTTTTGGGAGGGATTTCTGGAAATACCATAAAATGTCCAGTAAATATAGCATAAGAATAGTATATTTCACCATGTACAGGAAGCACTGGAGTGTATTTAGAGGCAAGTAAAGAAACAGAAAATGATGAAGTGATGGGGAGGGAATTTGAACAAAACAAGCTTTGAAAGGATGTGTGTTGCCCAATGAGGGGTGGGGTGGGGGGTGGGGGGGGGGCGGGTGTGTGAAATGGAGCACTCACAGCTATATGCTCCACAAGTTCCTTGGTCAGCCTTTCTGCCAGACAGGGGATGGTGGCCTTCTGATTGTCCATAAGAGTCCTATGACATGGGAAAATTAGGCGAAAGTACTAATAGGTGAAAGTACTTTAAAAACACACACAAACCTTAATTGAGGGTTTTGTGTGTGAAAGGGCTATTAAAGACAGATTTAAAAATGAAGAGAGCGGGTGGAATGAGGAGGCCCTAGTTACAGTTTTTCATCAAGGACTGTCGGAATCGCTGAAGGATGAGTTGGCGGCCAGGGACCTGCCCTCCAGCCTGGATCCGCTCATCGAAGTAGCTATTCGAATTGACGGCCGTCTCCGGGAGCGTTAGAGGGTGAGAACAGGACTTCCGCAACCCACTACAAGATTCCGCCGCCTGCCGGTCCTACCCAATACTGCGCGAGCTCAGCCGTGCCTCACTCCACTTGCCACCATATCTGCAGTGGAACCTCTCCTGAACCTAACGAGAGCCCCGACCGCACCACAGGAGGAACCCATGCAGCTGGGAAGAACCAGACTCTCGCTGCAGGAGAGGGAACTAGTGCGAGAGAAGTTCTGCATCTACTGTGGTCAGCCCGGCCACTTCTGTGCCTCCTGTCCAGAGCTCCTGGGAAACTAACTGACTCGTCTGTGAGTGGGAGGCTTCTGACAAGTCAAATCTACTCTCCCGGCCCCTCTGTTTCCTGCACTCTTTTGCCCGCTAGACTCCATTAGTCCACGTCTCAGTACAACTTACAGGCATTCATTGACTCTGGCGCTTCTGGCAACTTTTTAGACTGGTCCCTGGCCCTTAGCTGGGGAGTTACTTTAATCAATTAAACTGAACCCATGTCTGTGATCACCCTCGATGGCAGACCCCTAGGATCAGCAGAGGTCAACAGCTCACCTCTCCTGTACAGCTCGCATTTTGTGGTTCTCATACTGAGAGTATCCAGTTTCACCTGGTGGATTCTCCAGAACTGCCTCAGGTTCTCTGTCATCCATGGCTGACCCATCATAACCCCCACATTGACTGGTCCTCAGGTACTGTGCTTAAGTAGGGACCTCACTATAGCTCTCACGGTCTTATCCCTTCAGCTAAATCCCCCAGCCCCCCGTCTCCTGTTCCCCAGTCAGTGCCTGCGGCGGTGGAGGAACCCAACCTCTCGCTGGTGCCACCTGAATACTAGGACCTCCACTCAGTCTTTAGCAAGAAGCTGGCTTGGGAATTACCACCACATCGGCCTTCGGACTACGCTATCGAGCTGCTGCTGGGGACCACTCCACCTCGAAGAAGGCTCCTTTCCCTTTCTGCCCCTGAGACCGCCGCTATGGAGGAATACTTCAAGGACGCCCTTGCTGTAGGGCAGATCCAACCCTCTACCTCCACTGCTGGTGCCGGGTTCTTCTTCATTAGCAAGAAGGACAGTAGCCTGCGACCGTGCATCGATTATCGGGGCCCGAACAAGATCACAGTAAAGAACCGCTACCCCTTGCCTCTCATGTCCTCTGCATTCAAGTCCCTTCAGGGGGCCTACCACCTTGCGCGCATTAGGGAGGGGGACGAGTGAAAGACCGCCTTCAACACCCCCTCAGGACACTATGAGTACCTGGTCATGCCTTTCGGACTCACAAACTCCCCAGCGGTCTTCCAGGCCCTCATCAATGACATACTCCAGGAAATGCTTAACCGCTTTGTGTTAAGCATTAACCGACGACATCCTTATCTTCTCCAGGAATATGTCCGAGCATGTTCACCATGTCCGCCAGGTACTAGGCCAACCAACTCTATGTTAAACCCAAGGAAATGTGAGTTTCACGTCTCAAAGGTCTCTTTTCTAGAGTTCATAGTGTCCAGTGGTGACCTGCAAATGGATCCCCAGAAGGTTAGTGCGGTATTGGACTGGCCCCAGCCCACCTCAGTGAAGCAGGTCCAGCGCTTCTTGGGATTCACCAACTTCTATCGCCGCTTCATTAGGGGCTTCAGCGCCTTGGCAGCGCCTCTGACGGCCATCACTGAAGGTTCCTCCTCTCGGTTATGCTGGTCCCTGGAGGCCGAGAAAGCCTTCCTGGCACTCAATAGGCACTTCACCTCGGCTCCGGTGCTCACCCACCCTGACCCTGCCCTACCATTTGTTGTGGAAGTCGACGCTTCGAATGTGGGAGTAGGAGCGGTCCTGTCCCAGTGTGCCACCAAGGACCTGAAATTGCACCCTTGCGCCTTCTTCTCCAGACGTCTAAACCCCACTGAGAAGAACTGCGACATTAGAAACCGGGAGCTCCTGGCAGTGAAGCTGGCCCTGGAGGAGTGGAGACACAGGCTTAAGGGAGCGGAGCACCCCTTTGTGGTTTGGACAGACCACAAAAACTTAGCGTATATTCAGGATGCCAAACGGCTCAATTCTTGTCAGGCCAGGTGAGCTCTATTCTTTAATCGGTTCAATTTCACCATTTCATTTCGCCCAGGGTCTAAGAACCAGAAGCCGGATGCCCTCTCATGGCAGTTCGACCCATCTGAGAGGGAGAAGCATCCAAAGCCAATCGTTCCCAGCTCCCTCATCATTGCCCCAGTCACTTGGGATATTGAGACACGGGTGAGAGATGTGCTATTCATCTGCCTAAACTCGCCTCGGCCCGTGAGACTGCCAAACCGGTTGTCCAGAATGTCTTCAGGGTTCATGGGCTTCCTGTGGACATTGTTTCTGACCATGGCCCTCAGTTCTGGAACGCCTTCTGCTCCCTCATCGGCGCCTCTGCCAGTCTGTCCTCTGGGTTCCACCCCCAGTCGAATAGCCTGACCGAACATGTCAATCAGGACCTGGAGATTGTCCTGAGGTGCCACGTGGCAGCCAACCCATCAGCCTGGAGTCAGTTATTTGCCTGGGCTGAGTATGCCCACAACACCCTCCAGAGCTCGTCCACAGGGCTATCACCTTTCAAGTGCCAGTTTGGGTTCCAGCCCCCCCTGTTTTCTGAGCTAGAGGATGAGGTGGGTGTACCTTCGGCCAGGGTCTTTGTCCAGCGCTGCCGTCGGACATGGAGGCCTGTTCGAGTGGCTCTCCAACGGGCCGCAGCCAGACACTAGCACCAGACCAACCACCGACGTCATCCGGTTCCCCTGTACCGGCCAGGACAAAAGGTATGGTTGTCCACCTGTGATCAACCCGGTCACCTACAGGCCCCTTCTACCACGGTCCATGCGGTCAAAACCATTGGTGTCCAGTCCCTTGCCCCGCCGCCATGCAGCAGCCGCCTCCACCCCGTATCATTGAGGGTCAGCTCACGTACTGTCCATCGCATCCTCGCCAGTCGCCGGGTGAGACATGCCATGCAGTACCTGGTGGACTTGGAGGGTTACGGCCCTGAGGAGCGGTCCTGGGTGTCGGTGCGGGATGTCCTGGATCCCCAGCTCATCCAAGACTTCATTGTTACTTGTTTCAGGGGGAGTCTCTTGCAGTGTTGTACTCAACTCATCCATAGTGAGTGGTAAACAAGGGTAAGTGATGGATGATAGAGACAGATGTAAAACCACACTCACCTGAAGTGAGGGTGGTCTTTAAAGAAAGCCTTCTCTTTCTGGATGGCCTTCTCCAGGGTAAGGTTATCATTGATGTCCTGCTGACCCCTGCACTTAACGATCATGTAGCCTTTCTTTAGGGACACTATCAAATTGTTTACTGTGTTCACCACAGTCTCCTCTGCCCCTTTGTCCACGAGGTCCGGTTTGGTCAGGACACCTGACAAAGAACAGATTGACAAAGAAAACAGAGCACCTTAACTGTTACAGCATACATAACATAAATCATAAGTAGGTCTTCAGTCACTTCATGGGATAAAAGAGCATTCAATTATCTTATCATAGGTATTATTACAATGTCTATTCTTTTTTATTTTTTAATACATCTGCAAGTAAGGGGGGTGGGGGTTCTTTTACAGTTTTTCCCCCAAATGATTGTAATTAATGTAGAATGAAGTTAGCCTCAAATCTCAGTTGTATTTTTCACACAGTGCTGTGGAAAGTTCTATTTAATTACCCAGAGTTCTCTGTCCACTTGGATCAACTTCGTTTGCCATTTTTAGAGCCTCTGTTGTGGCGATGTCAATGTTTGCTGGCACCACCACTAAACTGATGGTCTCCTGTTTACTGATGTACTCACGAATCATGCTTTTAATCTGTAAGGGTGTAAAAAGAACAGTTCAAAAATAAACATGATGGCTTGGAGTTATGGGCACTGATGTTAGCATAGGAACATGACACATCTCTATTTAGAAGGCCAGTTCTGATCAAACCTGTTATACGTAGTTGGCAAGATGAGACTAGTTTTCAGAAAAAGATCTTAAGAACTTTAAAGACTAGGTAGTCCACATAATCATATGAATGTTCCAACAAGTAATAGATTGCTTCTAGAATGAATAAGGTACACTCTTCAAGTTCAGTAGAGTTCAATGGAACTATTTAAAATGCTAACTGGGAATTTAATGTCTCACCTTTGATTCAAGAGCCAATACCTGAAATTCTGAATCTCAGAGATGTCAGTAGCAGACATGCTAAAACTCATCTAAAAACGTTATTTTTGTTAGCTGATAACTGAACTGTCCTTAACCCTCTCTTTCTTTCCCTCACACACACACACAGTGACTACTGTGTTTGTGTCTATGTGAAAAAGAATAGATGCACATACTGTACTATTAGGGTCATGGGCTAGTTTACAATAACAAGGAATAATGCAAAAGGAAAATATGTCAGTGATGTCCTCCTAGAGAACAGCACTGAAGTACAATGGTAACAACGAAAAGAACAATGCTTATGGTGAACGGACACTTCCTGCAAATGCTTAGAAGATCCCTGTCACCACTGCCATTGTTTGGTTGGTTGTTACCAATCTACCAAATCATTTGTAGCTGTATTTTCTACGGGTATATTCACACAAACACACACTCTTTTTAGTGCAGAATACCATAAAGTCTACACAGAGAACAGTTCTGGAAGGCAAGGACAACTGCATTAGTCTTGCTAAGCAGGTAGCGAAACAGGGTCAACTTAATGCCAATGACTATAGCCCTGCATGTTTGAAAACCAACAATAATTGACTAGTGGTACAGTCATGCAGTGAACAAGTCAGCAGTGGACAGTTTGCAACAGCTACTTACCATTATTTCCCACCAGTTTTGTGGTCTGTACACCAACCGGATGATGTAATCAACCGAGAAAATAGATTTCAAATAAACTTACTATCTCAATCTCCACGTCAGTGCAAACATGCCCTATATGAGTAAAGGGACATCGCTGCCATTATACCCCTATTATTTTATCCCTCTGATTAACCAGGCATACCATAGCATTTTCTAAAAAAAATAAAATAAGCCAAGATTCTTTCCTCAATTTTACTAGTAATGATCAGCAAATATTTTTTTTCTCTTTCCTCTCACCTGATCACCGATATCTTTTGGCTGGTTACCCACAGCAACCCTGGCAATCCCAGGAAGGTCAATGAGAGTCAGATCAGGGACCTCTGTGGACTTGATCTCCAGGCTGATCATTTCACGGCTGATCCCTTCTCCCCTCCCAGCGACAGCTACCTGAGCTGCAGCAAACAATTACAAACAAAGGGGGGATTTACTAAAATCCCAAATAAGGGGCGTTATTGGCCGGGTGCATTTGCATGCGTTATCATTTCAGACTTTGCGGGTCATCAACTATGTGTCATTATGCAAATTACTCCAGCCGTATTTTAATGAGAGATTTTGTGTCTTTGGAATGGTTACACTGTAAGAAAACGGTGACTGGCAGCAATGTTGCCTTTTTATTTTATTTTATTTTTTTAAAGTGTAGGGCTTTACGCTCAACAAGCTGGCCGTTTACAGCAAACCTTTTCACTGGATGTCTCTTAGTTTCTGCCGGAGTTATAGATGTTTTTCAGGACTGAAATGATCATAGCTACGCTTGCTAGCATTAAGCCTACTTGCACCGTTATTGTCACATAAAATCACATTTCCATGTGATCATGGGTTTTATTTTGAGAAAGTTTTCACTTGCTTTGTTATTCACTGTTTGTTGTAATATATGTTGTACTAATCTATTTAAATTATTAATACAAATTTTAATTGTTAACTGTTAATTATTCATATTTTTTACTTATTTTATAATGTTTTTTATTTCATTTTTGAAAATCTATTTAAAATAAAGTATGGTAACACTTCATTTGAAGGATCCTTCATACGAGCTATATAACTTCTTCATATGCACCCCATAGCATATTCATAAGCACTTCATAAACATTCATAAGTGCTTATGTCAATGACTGCAAATAGGCATATGGTGTGTTATGTGAACATTGATGCAGCAAGTGACATTACCATGACATACCAAGTGAAATAACATACTTGGCATAATGATCTCATGTCGTTGCACTTGGTAAGTCATGGTCATGTCACTTGCTGCATCAATGTTCACATAACACACCATATGCCTATTTGCGGTCATTGACATAAGCACTTATGAATGTTTATGTAGTGCATATGAAAAAGTTATATAACTCTCATGCAGGACCCTTCCAATGAAGTGTTACCTAAAGTATTAATTAAAGTATTGTTGTTGTATGTTGTTTTAATGTTTCTGTAATCTTGGCACCATTGAAAATGAGGGCTCATACCCTGAATGTGTCTTCCGAGAATTAAATAAAGATTGATTGATTGATTGTATTGCTTGTTTGATTAAAATACTAGTTACTCTTGTATAATGTAACACGATTTGCTTCATGATTACAAAATAAATTTTTACTGTTCGTGATGTATGTATCCATGAATTCTCTTCTTGTGTATTTTGAGCGTTAGCTAGAATGGCCCAGTCAATTAGCTCCCATTGTCATGCAATCATTCAGAACGTTCACTTCTGGATATTCCAAACCCACCCGTACGTGTCTTGCTACAATGACAGGTGTCAAATTATCGATTCTGTCTTTTAATACCTGCTTTCCATTTGTGCAAAAATGCACCTGCAAATACCTTTCCCAAAATTCCTTTTGGGCTTAGTAAATCACTTTACACGTGCTAAAGTAATCTATTTGCATGACATCATCCCTCTATTTCGCTAAATAATGTAGGGACACCCAATTTTGCATATTCATTCAGGCTAATCTGCAAAAATTAGAAATCATCGTATCTTTCAATTTTAGCACATGCAATCCTCTTTACACCTTGTTAGTTGATCACCTGGGACGATTTTTCACGGGTGGTTTTACATGTGCTTTAGCACACGCAAACATTTAGTAAATGGACCCCACAGTGTGTATTAGCTGGTGGTTAATTTATGGATATGCAACACTAGCAAGGTTGACTATGGACTCACAGATTTTAATGGCATATTTATAGGGACAGGTGAGTCCATGAGTGGACGAGGGCTTGAGGGGTATATAAAGGGTGAAATGGGACAAGACTGATATTACTCAACACGTGACACGTTGCTGAGAGACTAACACAACTTTCCACAAATTGATATAATGAAAGGAGAGCCGTGTCATCCACCACTGGAACGAGACATGTAGGAACTGTGAATCCCCAGGGGGGTGCACTGACAATGAGTGTTTGCAATAAATTTTTACAGGAAAAGGTTGTTTCTCCTGACTCATTTTCCTATTGAACTCTATGGAAAAATAAGTCAGGAGAAACAACCCTTCAAGTGATCCATCCATATCTACTGCATATCTGGCAGCAGAGTGATGGTTTGAAGCTCGTTTGATACCGCAGACCCTTGATGATTTACAGGCATTTAGCCAAGCATGGGTTCCATACTATTCCCGTGTAATTTACAGCTCAATCTAGTCCCACCCCCAAATTCCCATAGAGATCCATTGAAATACAGAGAGGTTATAGTATCGCTTGTAAGAGTACCTGAAAGATAGGATAAGATATCAAGAGTCTTTTGACATCCTTTCATACCCAGTCATGATAGCATCACCTGTTTACCTGTGGAATGTTCCAAACAGGTGTTTTTTGAACTTCCCAGCCTTTTTTTTTGCCCCTGTCCCAACCTTTTTGGAACATCTTGCAGGCATCAAATTCGGTGTAACCAAACAATTACCTTTCTAGGACTTTAATAACGTCCTAGTACTGTTTTTAGGACGTCCATAGGGGACATCACATCATAACTTTGAGGGGACTAAAAGGGGACTGTTAGCTGGGTCTGTATCGAGTCAATGTTTTGGAACATTTAAAAACAACAAGCTTTTAAAAAGGTAGCCTATCAATCATGACGGTATTATGAATATAGTAGCTAGTCGGGGATGCAGTCACTTCACCAACAAACAAAACAATGCAATGAGATCAAGGTTTTGCCAAATCTATGCGACTCAGCTGCAGGTAAAATACAGCATACAGACGAACTGAAAATATCTGTCATCTGTCATTAGAGTAGCTATTACACCAAACAATGAATTCCCTCTGCATCGTCCGAGAATTCATACGGTTTCCTGTTGATGTTCGCCAACTAGGCTACAAAAAAATAAAGCCGACTTCAGCCTTATTCAAGCCTAAATAATTAAAAGTCTGTTTAAATGCATATCCACAAATTATTTCACAAGCTGCCAGACATATATGAGGCTGACAATTAGCTGAATATACCTGACTAGTCAGTATATTATTTTTGGTTTAATGTTAAAACAGGGACACTTCACCTAAATTTTTATTTAAAAATCTATTTGAATGTGGCAACATGATTTGTAGCCTACATCCTGCTGTAGCATTATAACAAATTTGATGATAAAGACCTGTTCCCTCTCAAGCAATCACTGTGGGCATAATAAGTAAGCATGTTCATGAAACACGATGTCATTCATAGCGATGAAGTCAGCCCCGCCCTTTCTAATAGCTTAAGAGGTCTTCTCATTCCTTAGTAAAAGTTGGTCTCAGCAGCTTTGTGAATAGGTTTTAAGATGAAACTCTTAACTAGGAACTCTCAGTGGTAAGATAAAATGTTTAGTGAATACGGCCCCTAAACAAGAGGCAAAAATCATGGATTGAGTGTTTCAAAAGCATTAATTAATTAAACTAACCAATAGATCTCATGCGCAGCAGTGGGAAATTATTGAGCTAACATGCACAACTGTATTAACAGTAGCCTATAACAGTGGTTCTCAACCCTGGTCCTGGAGTACCCCTGTGTATGCTGGTTTTCATTCCAAGCACATTATAAGGCATTATTTACCCTCTAAAGACACATTATGAAATAGCTATGCACGCATTGAAGATTAGAATTCCCATGTTCACATTAGGCTTATTGTGTTATTTTGCAAACAATTACAAAAATGAGGTAACAACTAAGGTGAATAGGCTCCTCATTAGGTAATTGAACACATGTTCCTTCATAATGTCAACCTTAAACTTATTAACACAATGCAGGTTTGGCTCGTTATCATTTGTTTGTCTTTGAATTCTTCATTATTTACCAAACGGATAGTTTTAGTGGCCATGTGTCCACAACTTAACCAATTATGAGCCTATTAATTCACCTTGGTCTTTAATTTTATAGGTTAAAATATTTTTATTTTTTGAATTGTTTGCAATATGGTACAATGTGAATATTGGACTTTTATTCTTCACGGCATGCATAGCTATCGCTAACAAAATGTGGCTTAAGAGGGTAAATAATCAATCTAAACATCAAAAAGACCTAATTAAAATAAATTAACAGCTTGTTATAATTCTGTAGTTGGAACTAAAACCAGCATACACAGGGGTACTCCAGGATCATGGTTGAGAACCACTGGCCTATAACAAGTTTAAGTTAGGTTTGCTTTAAGTTTCAAAAATATCAGTGGGCAGTTACCACCATAGACCATAAAAATATGGCCAAAGTCACTGTTACATCACCCATTGCCTTCCCACAGGCTCATAAAAAGCGTTTTCATGCTCCAGAATCAGGCGGAAGTAAAACTTTTCGCCGCCATGTTGTATAAAGAGGCTGCGCAGTAGGGAGAGCCTCTGACTAAGAGGTGCCGCAAACTGCTACGGATTGGTCCACAAGAACTGTTTAAACAGCGTACAAATGACACAGTAACTTAACAAATGGACACATGTGGAGACATTAGATTAAGTGAAAGCACCTATTGCGACTACATGTTCTGGTGAGAAAAATGTATTGACCTCATATTTTTTACCGCATTTAGTACCATTGACTTGCATTGAAAAACCTACTAAGACCTACACTGGAGCCAGCCGTACTGGCGCCAGAGCGCAACACTCGCAACAAGACCAGGAAGTGAGCTTCAAAAAGGAAGCCCAGTTTCGGCCCCTTGGTTACTACTAGTAGCCTAACAAATACGAATAAAATGTATCATATGCTGGTGCATTTAATTGCTTCAGTCCGTCATGGAAAGAAAGAGCATGTTTTGTAGTTTTCCTGAGTATAGTGTGCAAATTATACCCCTCGATTACCTACAAAAGAAATATTGCCACCCCGACCAGGACTTCCTACATCACTGACCTGAACTGAATTTTGGGTAATTCCCTCAGGCATAAAGGGCTTGAAAATTCCATGGGAGATAGCCCTCACACACTTCCCGATTTCACAGTGGGACAGCCCTGAGCACTCATGGAGTTGTGCCTTTGAGTCCACAAGTCAAGAGAATGGGATTCAGCCAATGTTACTCTTGTATTTTATTTATCAGATCATTTATTACATATTGCTCACATACAATAAGCATTTTTGATGCTTATTTTGACTGCTTTGCAAGCACGCAAAGCTGATGTTTTCTGTGTGTCAGTAAAATACTTGGGATAGCTGCTACGTTATGGGAAGGGCACGCTTTGTCTAATCTGTTTTGTAGTTGTTTCGATGACCTTCTGTATGCACTTATTGTATGTCGCTTTGGATAAAAGCGTCTGCTAAATGATTGTAATGTAAAATATGGTGTGTGTCTCCTAGTTTGATTTCTGTCTGTATAGCAACATTTTATTGCTTCCCATATTCTTTTTCTTCGGTTAATCACAAGCCCACGGGTGAACAAAAATACTGACACTGGAATTGCACTTACACAGCATTTCTAGAATCTTTGACTCCTCTAAACACAGATATGACTTTAATTATCATAAACTGTATAACTGACGCACTCATGGAATGAAAAGGCAGTATCTGAGCATTTGCTATAAAATACCATTTAAGTCCTTACCTTTAAGCAAAAAAATATTTGACAAGAATAAAAGACTTTACGGGCACAGCGGTAAAAACATTGGTCTTTGAGACAATGCAGTTCCAAACCGAGAACCCGGGTACGCGCCCGGTTCCTGCCAGATCCGAGTATAGCGCCTTGAGGGAGCGGCAAATTGGGCGGCCGTTCCCAGGGTGGTTGGGTGGGTCTCGGCGGGAGGTTTGTCGCACACATAATAGCTCCGTGTAGTGCTGGAATTATGGTCAGGGGCACAAGGAGTCACGCCTTGGAGAAGACGTGGCGATCTCCTTCCTACCGCCAGGTAACAGAGCTGTGTAAAGGCTAATTCTCAACAGTACACAGGGAATTGAATCATACTAGGGCACAACTGGCTACCAAATTGGGAGAAAATGGTACTTTACAATAAAATGGTAAACAAAACATCCCGTTCCTAAGGGAGTCAGTATCTGGGATTGTTTTTAATAGGCCCATTTGAAACTTTTGCCTATTAAACAAGAAGTAGCTCTTCACTGTATTAAAATACTGTATTATGTATTGATTTACAGTCCATAATTTGTTTAAATTTTACCATTGGGATGAGAATTCATTCTTACGGAACATTGTGAATACACACGTACAAATTATTTACTTTAAATTCGAATTTTTAAACAAATTAAAAGCTTTAATTACGTGTAAATCAACTACTATTTGAATCCAATATTTTGACTTGATCCACAAGTCTTACAGCATATCCTGACCGTTTTTCACCTGCATCTAGCACAAATTATGACGATGGCTTTGCTGTTGCAGGAAATCACAGGGACCCAATTAACCAAAGGAGTTTCTATTGAGCAATGAAGCAGACAATACCATTCCAGCTGAAAACTATTCTGTCCGTGGAAGAAGCTACGATAAATTAGCCCACTGGACTCCACCCACAGTTGTTACTTCACTGATTATTTGGCAGTAAACATCAGTAGAGCAAGACACATTACTGTTCTAAAAACAAGTATGGCTGTTCCATTCGATTCAAGAGTCCCTTGTTATATGTGTGTGTGTATGTGTGTGTTTGTGTGAGTGCATATAGGTAAGGATGAAATAATGAGGCTTAAAGAATCCCAGCTACCATTTGCCATCAATCACTACTTGTATAAGCAAAACAAAGGCTTCCCTATCTGCTCCATACTAAAACACTGCTCCTGGTTCATATTTTTGAGTCACCAGTAATGTGATAGTTCCATACATTTCATGAGGCCTCATTATTCCAGTACCTGGACGTCATTAGTCATGGTACTAACCATCTGCGACCGCCTTCCCAACTTCACCGGGGTTCGTCAGATCAAATCGGTAACATTGTTTGTCATGTTTATAGGTCAGCCATCCTGCCCAAGGTTGTCCCCTCTTTACCTTCTTCAGTTTGAGAATCAGGGGGCAGCGGGTCACAATACCTGTATGCCATGCAACACATAATACAGTTAGCAACTGTACCAATACTCACATACACCATGTTGGCCATGGCAGAATCAGATTTATTTCATTAAATGATGTTCTTTCAATATTAAATAAAATAAAACCCTGTTAAGATTTTTGACTGCATATGTGACTGTTTTGATTACTATTTCTAGCTATCAGGGGCATAAGTAGGTATTTCATTGTGAGATGATAAATGTTACACTCGCTTTATATTTCATGTTTAGAGAGAGCCCCTTTCTTATGTACAAAAGAGAAACGCTCCCTTTGTACAGCAGTGCATCATTCATTTTTGTTCATTTAACAATGTCAACCTGAATCTAACGGTTAGGCTACTGCATGCTCTGAGTAGTTATTACATTATTGATCAATATTACTACATTATATACCCACCACATAGTGTAATAAATGACCAATAATGCAATAATTTGTCAGGTTATTATATTATTGGTTGATGTATTACATTATTGAACTTCATAAAATTTTCCTTGGAACTTTGAGCAACATTTTATTACATTATTTGTCAGTTTGGTCAGTTATTACATTATCAGTCAGTTGTTACATATAGGCCCTTTGTTGTTATGTTTTATTGTGGTCTCAAATAAATTAATAAAATGTGTGTGTGTGTGTGTGTTTGTGTGCGCATGAAAGACTCTACATACGTGTGCGTATGTGTGCGTTCGTGTCTTTCTGCATGCGTATTGAATGTATGTCTGCATGAGTGAGTGTCTGTGTTTGTGTGTGCGTGTGTGTGTGTGTGAGCGTGTATGTGTGCATTTGTGTCTTTGTGCATGCGTATGTGTGAATGTATGCATGCATGAGTGAGTGTGTGTGTGTGTGTGTGTGTGTCTGTGTGTGTGTGTGTGTGTGTGAGTGTGTGTGTGTGTGTGTGTGTGTGTGTGTGTGTGTGTGTGTGTGTGTGTGTGTGTGTGTGTGTGTGAGTGTGTGCGTGTGCGTGTGCGTGTGCGTGTGCGTGTGCGTGCATATCTCACCGCTCCCCCTGGGCAGCGCCACCCCAGATAGGGCCTCCAGTACGGAGCTCTTGCCGGAGCTCTGGTCTCCGATCACAGCGATGGCCGGCAGAGCCAGGTCCTTCTCCACCCCCAGGGAGCGCAGAGAGTCGATCAGGTCAATGCAGGGACGCACCTTCTCCTCATAGTGCTGGTCCAGAGACATGCACCTCTTTGTGCCATGGGGGAACAGGACCAAAAATAAATTGAGCAATGAATCCATAAACTCAACAGAGACTGAAGCAGATCAGGATGCAACATCCTTACTATTATTAAGAAAAGTTGAGAAATACTTACCCTAGGGTCATCAGAATTTGACTTTTGGGCCTCGGGAGCAGTTCCACTCGTCTCACCATTCATTTGCATTATGTCACTACGTTTAGGCTTTTTCATGCTGGCAGCGACACTTGTTAACTGGATAGAAGCGCAATGAAATTCTAGGTAAGGCATTATACATGGTTGCTTACTCACATTTTGCCTCTCGCCAATATTTTTAAGTGAAGAAAATCCTTCAAAACGACAACTGTATTATATTGTCACATGACCACAATGGCCAAATCTGTGCACATCATGCATGTAGTATGTAGGGTAGTCACACTCTGACTAGCGCTTTTTACAGAGACACTGTCACTCGTAAGCCCTGTTCGGACGGAATATGTTTCCAGGACAATGGGCCTCATTCATGAAACGTTCCTAAACACGCGCGTACATTTATGTAGCCTACGAAACCAGTTGATACGAAACATTTACCCGAGCGAGCGCATTTCTGCCATCTGCCAAGGTCTTTTCGCGCAGCCTGTTAATAAATTAAACGTTATTAATTTCGTAATTTTGTTGGGGCTCTGTGCGTGTGAGTTGTGGTTTGAAATCGGGAAATCACATAGGCTTATTTTAGAATCTCTGTTAATTACTGGCGCGTTCAATTGCGGTCACATTGATGCGTGTGTCCCAGTGAGCACTGAGCAAAGCCAGAATCGAGCTCATGGTTTTACCCGGATATAGCCTGGCTACATTCTAACCGTTTAAAAAAACTTTCACTTTTCAACAAATTTATCTGGTTTTTCACCTGAACGCGAGACGGCGTTTAACCGACTTTTCAACACAAAAACGTTCAGAGTGTACAGTCGATGACACGGATAACATTGGACAGGTTGGCAATTTCATAAAAATACCGCTTCACCTCCACCTGGCTTTGCATTTTGTAGGGGAACTGGATACGCGCAGGTATTAGCTGGATTATTCTGTTGTGTTGACCACAATGGACCACTGTAAACCACTTTAAAGGGTTGTTTTCACAGGGCATTTAACAGTATAGGAAAAAGACCCCATTCTGGCGCAGGAGTGCGCAGTCCGTAAAAGTTAGACATGGCAGATTCGAACTGGAATAAAATAACAGAGATCCTCCGGTAATAATACCCAACCTCCCCCGTAAAACATATCCTGTCTGAATAGGGCTAAAGACGTTTTTCAATGGAAATATCTCCAATGGACCTCGTTAACACACTGTAAAAAAAATAAAATAAAATAGTAGGTGACTTCAACTTTTTAAAAATAAGTCAACATTCTGCAAACAAAATTTTGAGTAGGCTAAACTGAACTTGTGGACACAAAGTTGATTAACTCAAAATATCAATTTAGTCAAACTTATTAATGTGTGTTAGAACTGATGTTTAAAGTCCTTTGTACTTGAAAACTTAAATTGATACAATATATTTTGAGTTAATCTACTTTGTGTCCACAAGTTCAGCTTACTCCCAATTTTGTTTGCAGAATTAATAAGTCATTAATAAGTCAAACTTATTAATGTGTGTTAGAACTGATGTTTAAAGTCCTTTGTACTTGAAAACTTAAATTGATACAATATATTTTGAGTTAATCTACTTTGTGTCCACAAGTTCAGCTTACTCCCAATTTTGTTTGCAGAATGTTTACTTTTTTTTTTTTTTACGTTGAAGTCACCTACTTTTTTTTTACAGTGCAACAAGAACAACAATAATACCAGCCAATAATAATAATAGCCTAATAATCCATGTCAATGATACTAGATATTAGCCTATAGCTCAATATTTATGTTGTAGGCTACTAGATGGCTAGCTAGGATACGTGACGTTATCATTTTTAAATTTCACTTAAAGCGAAATAGCTACTGAAAGCTTTAAAATACAGTCTTCTCTTATTTCGTAATTATCTCTTATAGCGCATATCTTTAATCGTGCCATTGTTTAAGCCTGTTTATAATAAGAACAGTTATCATTCTAGATGAAAATTATCTAAAATGTCCGCAACTAATTTACCAGCACATCATCGCGCGTAACGACCAAATCAATGCATTAAATATGTATTAGAACTTACTTGCACAGCCGCGCTCCTTACGCTATTATGCATGGTCAATGTGGCTCCTTACTCCTGAAACTGTGGGCAGACAACGGCTGACATCCTTTTAAACGTTTGAGTGAAAACGAAAGTAGTGTAGGCCCTACGTTAGGTTTCGTTTCACCCTAAATTAGCCTTCCCACATCGACTCCACGCCCTAATTTCAAATTCTCCTCCATCTTTCTACTAATCCAGAAAGATGGAGGAGATTGATGAAATAAGAGTGAGACACCTTTCCAGGAGTAGTACAAACTACGACTTTGTGGGCTTTGTTTGGCAAAGGAGCCAGTCTCAGGGGTGAAACCAAAAAGGGCACGAATAGGATTTTGATCAATGTTAAATTCTGGTAAATTTGACCAGAAAGAGTTGGGTTGAGAAGGAAAAATCTACCCTTGTCTTGTAATAAAGAGGCAATCCAGTCAGGAAAACACTTCACACTTGATCCAATTATAAGGGTCTTTATTTCTACAGAAAGAGTATGCCTGCTGACAGAGTCAACACTGTACTAAAAAAGCATTATTTAGTGATCATTTACACCCTCAAAGAGAGACTGTGCAAACATGTGCCTGCCTGATCATTTACACCCTCAAAGAGAGACTGTGCAAACATGTGCCTGCCTGATCATTTACACCCTCAAAGAGAGACTGTGCAATCATGTACCTGCCTGATCATTTACACCCTCAAAGAGAGACTGTGCAATCATGTACCTGCCTGATCATTTACACCCTCAAAGAGAGACTGTGCAAACATGTGCGTGCCTGATCATTTACACCCTCAAAGAGAGACTGTGCAGAATGTGCCAGAATCAAGCACAACCACCTCCTTAGGCAGAGAAATACAACAGAATACATGAAACGGATGCATCAAAAGTAAAACAGAATACATAATTTCATATAACTTGTAGTAATAATAATAATCATAATATGGATGGAAACATGTGTAGTGAGGTTTGGTCACTTTTATTCAGAATTAATTAAGTTCAACACTCAATTAGAATTCTATACGTCAGTAGAGGCTAACTTAGTGAAATAACGTAGACATGACAATGTGTTGGAAAAATGATGTTTTATTGGCTACAAGTTAACTATGAATATGTGAAAAATAGAAGCAATAATTGATATAACATTCTATGACTTAACCTTAATCGGAGGAAATTATAATTTTGTGATGGCTAAATATAGAAGCTAACAGTCCTACCATTAACAAAGGTTAGTTTGTGTTATGGGTTAATGACACGCTAAACTATATTTTGAGGTTAGCTCGTTTTATCAGTCTCATACATATAAAGTTTTAACGGTCAGGGAAATTGTTTATTCCCGACAGAAACGCGCATAGCAAAACAAAATACAAGCAACAGTATAGGAACCAGCAGTAAAATGACCTCAACAGGGTATTACTGTTACGAACCAGGAACGAGACGAACCCAAGTGCAACGACCAGGAGACAGATTCACAAAAAAGGGGGGTTTATTAAATTAAGTGTTGGGGTAGTCCCAACACTGTACAGAAAAGGCAATACACAATATTACGCTGGAACAGCAAGGAAGCCCGGGACGGGCTGCTCCAAGCCGGAGCTGGGCTGGCAGGTCTGGAACGTTCGTTCCAAGCCGGAACTGGACTGGACTGGAACTGGACCGGGAGGTCCACTTTGGAATCAGGATCTGGAACGGAATATTCCAAACCGGAACTGGACTGGACTGGAACTGGACCGGGAGGTCCACACTGGAATCAGGATCTGGAACGGATCTGTTCCAAACCGGAACTGGACTGGACTGGAACTGGACCGGGAGGTCACACTGGAATCAGGGTCTGGAACGGATTTGTTCCAAACCGGAACTGGACTGGACTGGAACTGGACCGGGAGGTCCACACTGGAAGCAGGGTCTGGAACGGATTGTTCCAAACCGGAACTGGACTGGACAGGTAGGTGCACGGCTCACACCTGGACTGGACTGGACTAGCTGGGGAGCGGCTCACTACGGCAGGACAGGAACTGGACCGGAATGACTGCACCGGTACAGAACAAAACAAAGCAGGTGGGGTTAGTGCAAGGGAAGGCACGGAAATGACCGGGAGGTTCTCACGGAGGTGCAGGGCTTGAGAGGTAGGTGGTTGGTGAAGCACGGCAGGGCTGGGTAGTGTGGCGTAGCTGCGGTAGGTCCGGAAGGAGCTGGCTGGTCTCCAGAGCTCCCGGAACTGTAACCGAAGAACTAGATGGCTTCTTCGGCCGGACAGGAACAACTGGAGGGTAGCCAGGTAACACGCCAACCCGGAGCCTACACGCGCTGGAGGTGGAGGTACCGCAACACACACAACGAAAACGGGGGGGAAACGAACACTGCCACGGGAGAATGGAAGCTGGGTTAGATGAAGGAGAGGGGAAACAGGTTAGCTGCATGCACAACAAGAAATGACTTGGAGGATAACTACCAGACTGTAGTTAGGAGCGGAACTCTAGCTGCAAGGGGATAATATCCCACAACCAAGCGAGTAGTTCTTTGAACGCGACCAGGCAAACAACGAGCATTAACACCGCGTGACGATAGTTAACGAACTGGCGCCGACTGGCAGCCAGCCGAAGGAATAAATAGTGAGGTTAATGACAGAACTAAACAAGGAACAGGTGTGGAAAATAAACGGGAGTGATTAAGAAACACCAGGTGAGGAAATGCATGCAACGAGGGGGGACGGAGTGAAAAGGCGGAAGTAAGACAACCAGACGAACAAGACAGAGAAGGAAACGCCCAGACCGCAGCAGCGGGGAAAACACGGACAAAAGGATCCAACATGACACGGAGGGAAAACAGGAAAATACAGAAAACGAACAGGAAGGGAGCGGAACATTACAGTACCCCCCCCTCAACGTACGCCCCCTGGCGTACCTGGCGGCCTGGTCTTGAGAGGGAAGCGACTGTGGAAATCCTGGATCAATGATTGATCCAGGATGAGGCTCCTGTGGAGCCACGACCGCTCCTCAGGACCATACCCCTCCCAGTCCACGAGGTATTGAAAACCCCGACCCTTACGGCGGATGTCGATAATGCGGTCCACCGTGTAGGCCGGGGCGTTGTCGATGACCCGGACAGGTGGAGGAGGGAGGGTAGGGGCACTGAGGGGGCTGGAGGCGACAGGCTTGATCTGTGACACATGAAAAACGGGGTAGACCTTGAGGGAGGGAGGGAGGGAGAGTTTAACGGAAACCGGGTTAATGAGACAAACAACAGGGAAGGGACCAATAAACCGGGGCCGAAGTTTCTTAGAGGAGGAGGGAAGGGAAATGTTGGATGTGGAAAGCCAGACCTGCTGCCCGGCTCTGTATTTAGGGGCTGCGGTCCTGTGCAGGTCCGCCAGACGTTGAGAACGGGAATTAGAACGCAGGAGTGCGGTGCGTGCAAGTCTCCACATGCGTTTGCACTTGAGGATGTGGGACTTAACGGAGGGGACTGCTACCTCGGCCTCCTGGGCCGACAGGAGAGGGGGTTGGTAACCTAATGAGCACTCGAACGGGGACAACCCTGTAGACGCACTCTTAAGGGAGTTATGGGCGTACTCTACCCAGGGAAGAAAACGGCTCCAGGAGGCGGGATTGCGTGCAGTGACGCACCGCAGGGCGGCCCCCAGGTCCTGGTTCGCCCTCTCTGCCTGGCCGTTAGACTGGGGATGAAAACCAGACGACAGACTGGCCGAGGCCCCCAGGGCTACACAGAACGCCTTCCACACCTGGGAGGAGAATTGGGGCCCACGGTCCGACACAATGTCGGATGGGATCCCGTGCAGCCTGACCACATGTGACACCAGGAGCTCCGCAGTTTCGAGGGCGGACGGAAGCTTAGGGAGGGGAACAAAGTGAACCGCCTTGGAGAACCGATCCACAATTGTCAGAATGACGGAGTTGCCTTCTGACAATGGCAGACCGGTGACGAAGTCAACGCCAATGTGGCTCCAAGGACGGCCCGGGACAGGGAGGGGAAGGAGAAGACCAGAGGGAGGCTGGTGGGAAGCCTTGCTCCTGGCGCACACCGCGCAGGCCAGGACAAAAGCACGGGTATCCTCCTTGAGCGTGGGCCACCAAAAACTCCTCCTGACGAGGGTGGTCGTTCTGGCAACACCTGGGTGACACGCCAGACAGGAGGCGTGAACCCACTCAAGGACCTGGGAGCGGACGGAGTTGGGAACAAACAGGGAGGAGTTAGGGTTACTACGGGGGTCAGGGTGGGAAGTCTGGGCGGACCTCACAATCTCCTCAATCGTCCAGGAGACTGCAGCCACCATACAGGAAGCCGGTAGAATAGGCTCGGGGTCAGCAGGACTGGAGGGAAGGGAAAAAACACGGGATAATGCATCCGCCTTGATATTGCGGGAACCGGGGCGGAAGGACACAGAAAAATTAAATCGGGCAAAGAATAATGACCACCTAGCCTGTCTGGCATTAAGCCTCTTAGCAGACTTTAGATAAATAAGGTTTTGGTGGTCAGTTAAAACAATAAAGGGGTTACCTGCCCCCTCCAGCCAGTGGCGCCACTCCTCAAGAGCCAGCTTGATGGCCAGAAGCTCCCGATCCCCGACATCATAGTTCCGCTCGGCGGAGGACAGCCTCCGGGAGAAGAAAGCACAGGGATGGAGCTTGTTGTCCAAGGCGGCTCGTTGGGACAGAATGGCCCCCACGCCGGTGTCGGAGGCATCCACCTCAATCGTAAACTGGCGAGTGGGGTCAGGGTGACAAAGAATAGGGGCCGAGGAAAACCGAGCCTTAAGGCGTTCAAACGCGAGCTGGGCCTCGGAGTTCCAACAAAAAGAAAAAGCAGTGGAAGTGAGTTTGGTTAGGGGAGCAGCAATGACACTGTAATTACGGATGAACCTACGATAAAAATTGGCAAAACCAAGAAACTGTTGCAGGTGCTTACGAGAGGTGGGTTGGGGCCATTCTGTCACCGCCTTGATTTTGGCGGGATCCGCCCGGATGCTGCCCTCCTCGATGATGAAGCCGAGGAACGGGACTGAGGAGACGTGGAAGGAGCACTTCTCTGCCTTAACGAAGAGCTGGTTTTCAAGCAGGCGCTGGAGAACCTCCCGGACATGGAGAATGTGCTCCTGGGGGGACTTAGAAAAAATCAAAATATCATCGATATACACGAAAACAGTCTTCCCCAACAGGTCTCGCAGGACGTCATTCACCATGCCCTGAAAGACTGCCGGGGCGTTAGTAAGGCCGAAGGGGACCACCAGGTACTCGTAGTGGCCCAACGGGGTATTGAAGGCAGTCTTCCATTCATCCCCCTCCCGTATACGCACCAAGTGGTACGCATTACGGAGGTCGAGCTTGGTGAAAATGACGGCCTGCGAGAGGGGTTCAAAGGCAGTGTTAATAAGGGGAAGAGGATATTTGTTGCGGATGGTAATTTGATTGAGCCCCCGGTAGTCGATGCAGGGCCGTAGTGAGCCGTCCTTTTTCCCCACAAAAAAGAACCCAGCACCAACAGGAGAGGAGGAAGGGCGGATGATGCCCGAGGCGAGGGACTCATGAATATACTCCTCCATGGAGAGTTTCTCCGGACCCGACAGACTGTAGAGACGACCAGACGGAAGCTTGGCTCCCGCCAGCAGGTCAATGCAACAATCGTAGGGTCGGTGAGGAGGTAGGGACAGAGCGCGTGATTTTGAAAAGGTGAGGCAGAGGTCGTGATATTGCTTGGGAACGTTGAACAGATCGGGTTCGGGTAGGTTGGTGCTGGAATTCTTGGATCCCGGAGGGGGGAGAGCGGAACGAAGACAGCTAGCCAGACAGTGACCACTCCACGCCAGGATACGACCGGCTTGCCAGTCGATGTGAGGGTTGTGAAGGCGGAGCCAGGTCTGACCCAAAACTATGGAGGATTGTTTAGAGTTGATGAGCAGAAGTTGAATACTCTCCCGATGATTGCCGGATAAAACGAGCTGTACGGGAACGGTGGAGTGGGTGACTAACCCCAGACTCCTACCGTCTAAGGCAAAAGCAGTAATGGGAGAGGGTAGCAGTTCCGTGGGGATGCCGGCCCTCCTGGCGAAGGTGATGTCCATGAAGTTAGCGTCGGCACCAGAGTCGATAAGGGCCGACGAGACTTCGGACTTGTCCCTCCAAAGGAGAGTGGCCTTGAAGACAAGGCGATTCTGAGCTGTATGGCAAGGTATGATTGGGCTCGTCAGTACGCCCAGTTTAACTGGCGAGCCTATTCCTTTAGGGCGAATGGGGCATGAGGCGATCTGGTGGCCTGGTTTGCCACAGTAAAAACAGGATCTAGATCGCAGGCGACGTTGGCGCTCCTCGGCGTTGACCGCAACTCTGCCCAGTTGCATGGGCTCTTCCTCAGAGACCCCAGACGCCGCTCTGGATCCAGAGGCAGAAGGGTGTGAGCGTATGTGTTGCTGATGCTGATGACCGGAGTTCCCCCCTCGCTCACGGGCCCGGATACGGAGACGGTTGTCAATAGCGATGGCCAGGCTAATAAGGCAATTGAGTGAAGTGGATTCTTCACGGGTGGCAAGTTGGTCCTTTAACTCTTCGCTCAGCGCCTGGCGGAAAGCCCCCTGAAGGGCGGTGTCATTCCATCCGGACTCCGCTGCGAGGGTACGGAATTGGATTGCCATTTCAGCGACGCTACGGCTTCCTTGACGGACCTGAAGTAGGCGTTGAGTTGCGTCTCGCCCACAGGTAGGGTGATCGAAAACACGCCGCATTTCCGCGGTGAAGGCGGCGAAGTTGTTGCAGAGCGCGACTTGGCTGTCCCAAATGGATGTAGCCCACTCCAGGGCACCTCCTCCCAAACTGCTCATTATGAAGGCGATCTTACATGGGTCGGAGGCGAAGGAGGAGGGCTGCATCCGGAATACTATGTCGCATTTCATCAGGAATTCGCGACACTTTCCCAATCCCCCGCGGTATAACTCTGGATGTTGAACGCGGGGCTCTCGGAGAGAAGTGGGAACAGAAGGATCCAGCGGCGGATCCGGCGCGGGCGGTGTAGGGCCCATAGGAATACGCGGAAGCGGCTGGTGAAGAGCTAGCTGCGCCACTTGCTCCGTGATGCCCCTCAGCACCTCCAACACGTCATCCAAACGTCGGCCCTGTTGGTCGCTGACCGCAGCTTGGCAGGAGAAGGCGTGACGAATTGGCTCCAGGTCGGCTGGGTCCATGATTTTAGGCCAGTTCGTTCTGTTACGAACCAGGAACGAGACGAACCCAAGTGCAACGACCAGGAGACAGATTCACAAAAAAGGGGGGTTTATTAAATTAAGTGTTGGGGTAGTCCCAACACTGTACAGAAAAGGCAATACACAATATTACGCTGGAACAGCAAGGAAGCCCGGGACGGGCTGCTCCAAGCCGGAGCTGGGCTGGCAGGTCTGGAACGTTCGTTCCAAGCCGGAACTGGACTGGACTGGAACTGGACCGGGAGGTCCACTTTGGAATCAGGATCTGGAACGGAATGTTCCAAACCGGAACTGGACTGGACTGGAACTGGACCGGGAGGTCCACACTGGAATCAGGATCTGGAACGGATCTGTTCCAAACCGGAACTGGACTGGACTGGAACTGGACCGGGAGGTCACACTGGAATCAGGGTCTGGAACGGATTTGTTCCAAACCGGAACTGGACTGGACTGGAACTGGACCGGGAGGTCCACACTGGAAGCAGGGTCTGGAACGGATTGTTCCAAACCGGAACTGGACTGGACAGGTAGGTGCACGGCTCACACCTGGACTGGACTGGACTAGCTGGGGAGCGGCTCACTACGGCAGGACAGGAACTGGACCGGAATGACTGCACCGGTACAGAACAAAACAAAGCAGGTGGGGTTAGTGCAAGGGAAGGCACGGAAATGACCGGGAGGTTCTCACGGAGGTGCAGGGCTTGAGAGGTAGGTGGTTGGTGAAGCACGGCAGGGCTGGGTAGTGTGGCGTAGCTGCGGTAGGTCCGGAAGGAGCTGGCTGGTCTCCAGAGCTCCCGGAACTGTAACCGAAGAACTAGATGGCTTCTTCGGCCGGACAGGAACAACTGGAGGGTAGCCAGGTAACACGCCAACCCGGAGCCTACACGCGCTGGAGGTGGAGGTACCGCAACACACACAACGAAAACGGGGGGGAAACGAACACTGCCACGGGAGAATGGAAGCTGGGTTAGATGAAGGAGAGGGGAAACAGGTTAGCTGCATGCACAACAAGAAATGACTTGGAGGATAACTACCAGACTGTAGTTAGGAGCGGAACTCTAGCTGCAAGGGGATAATATCCCACAACCAAGCGAGTAGTTCTTTGAACGCGACCAGGCAAACAACGAGCATTAACACCGCGTGACGATAGTTAACGAACTGGCGCCGACTGGCAGCCAGCCGAAGGAATAAATAGTGAGGTTAATGACAGAACTAAACAAGGAACAGGTGTGGAAAATAAACGGGAGTGATTAAGAAACACCAGGTGAGGAAATGCATGCAACGAGGGGGGACGGAGTGAAAAGGCGGAAGTAAGACAACCAGACGAACAAGACAGAGAAGGAAACGCCCAGACCGCAGCAGCGGGGAAAACACGGACAAAAGGATCCAACATGACACGGAGGGAAAACAGGAAAATACAGAAAACGAACAGGAAGGGAGCGGAACATTACAGTTACAACCTATCAATTGATGTCAGTGCTAAATAAAATGCGTTTCAATACTTAACGGTAACAAAGGGAGGCCAGTCCCGATTCCGTAAGTGATGTCAGCTCGTCAGCTGATCCAAGGTCCCGGCAGGTGCGACTCCTGGAGACTTCTTCACCGAAGTCGGGTAGCGACAGGTTTCCAGTCAGGTCGACATGGACGTGCACAGATTTCCACTTGGGTCCGGCCGCAAGGGAGACAGTAGAGGAACAGTTTGAAGAAACGTGTCCTCAAAACAGCTGTTGAGAATAAACCAGCTTTCTTTGTACAGTTTTCAATTCAATATGAGAACAAGGGGCGTGGACTCCAGTCAACAAACCAGCTTGGTTTATTCTGTGGCGATGGCAGGCCAACTCTGTCTTGGTGATCAGGCGAGATGCGGGTTGGGAAAAGCAGAAGCACTGCGTCTTTCCCATCAGAGCCGTCTGGATGCGTCTGGTAGGGGTAAGGCTGCACCTTTCCCATCAGAGCCGTCTGGGTGCATCTGGTAGGGGTAAGGCTGCACCTTTCCCATCAGAGCCGTCTGGGTGCATCTGGTAGGGGTAAGGCTGCACCTTTCCCATCAGAGCCGTCTGGATGCGTCTGGTAGGGGTAAGGCTGCACCTTTCCCATCAGAGCCGTCCGGGTGCGTCGGGTAGGGTAAGGCTGCGCCCAACTGGTAGATGGCTTTAGGGCACCCATACAACAGATTGGCTCATTCCCTTGCTACCAACAATGAAACATAGATGGACCAGCTATTTGCAATCACCTCAGGGTGTGTGTGTGTGTGTGTGTGTGTGTGTGTGTGTGTGTGTGTGTGTGTGTGTGTGTGTAAAATAAAATTCGGAATTAGCGTATATTTACAAAAATCACTAAAGTTGATAAGGTAAAACATGAAATATATTTTCTTTGTACAGTTTTCAATTCAATATATGTAAAAGAGAATTTACAAATCACTGCTTTCTGCTTTTATGTGCATTTTGCATACTGTCCAAACATTTTTTTTTGGAATTGGGGTTTGTAATTTACAGTGAACAAACAGGATATTACCTATCTACAACAGGGGTCTCACACTTCAGTCCCGGAGACAGCCATAGTAGTGTCTGCTGGTAATCACCAGCCAATTAAGGCCTTGAGAACAAGGGGCGTGGACTCCAGTCAACTACTTACATTATTAGTGCTGAGCCACTGCGCCCCTCCAAGAATGGATTCTGACACCTGTAATCTAGAGTGTACAGTGTGAATGAGAGAAGAAACAGATATGAGAATTGTAACAAAAGGGAATTCCGTAATTCCTTTGGCAGAATGTGAATGAGGGGTTTGGGGTTAGAACTTCATCAGGTAGCTGTGCGCCTGCATCAGGCGCTTCAGGCGGCTCTGTAGAGCGGCTCTCTTGCTCCCAATGTCAAAATCCTTTGCCGCTGCTCCTCGTTCTCCTTGTCCTGCAGCATCTGCAGCATTTCCCTCTGTAGCTGAATAGCCGACTCTTGTAGCATATGATAGAGGATGACCAGCGTGATTTGGTCGGCTAAGCGCTGGCTAGCAGTCTGGGGTGGGAGGGGCACAAGGTGAGGTTATGTGACAGAAAGTTGGTGCAAGTTACTCTGCACTCCCCCTATGGACTGTGAGTTTGGAAATAAATATTTATATATTTATTTATAAATATATTTGCTGTGGTCAATGACGTGCATCTGGGAAATGTTAGGGGCGTACATCTGCACGTCTGCCCCGCTCCGACTCAGGTGCACCAGAATCCTGCATGACAGGATATCCACTGGATATCCACTGAATATCCAATATAAAACCAACTTTACGTTGCTGCTTGAGCAACGTAAAGTTGGTTTTATATTGAATATTCAGTGGATATTCGTTTTTCAAATTTCAATAGCTAATGACAGAAGGATGTAGGTGCATTTTAATTTACATATTTGTTATCAGTGTAGAACAAAGATACTTTTTACAAGCTTTTTTTTTTCATATTCAGGAAAAAAAAATGTCAATGTTGAGCCTATAAAAACACTTGAATTTCAATAGTTCCAATGCCATTTGAATTAGAAGTGTCAAACCAACTTTAATCTCTTTGGAGACATTATTGCTCAAATTTACAACTGATTATTTTTCAAATTTTATTTTTGTAGATTTTAAATGAATTTTTTTTCTAAATAAAACGGCTAAAATTGCAATAGCTTCTGTGACATATGACGAAGCTAAGTCACTCAAACCAAGTTTAATGTTGCCACAGACATAGCTCAAATTTACAACTAATGATTTTTTTAGTAAATTGTTTATGAATTTTTCTTTAAAAAAAAAAAACCCTAATATTTCAATAGCTTCTGTGACATGTGACTACGACGTCTCAAACCAACTTTAATGTTGTCAGAGACATTATTTCTCCAATTTACAAGCAATATTTTTTCCAATTTTATTCAAAATAAAAGCACTAAAATTTCAATAGCTTCTGTGATATGTGACTAAGATGCCTTAAACCAACTTTAATGTTGTCAGAGACAGTAGCCTATAGCTCAAATTTACAACTGATTATTTTTCAAATGGTCCCTTTGTATATTTTAAAGGAATGTTTCTTCAAAATAAATACAATAAAATGTCAATAGTTTCTGTGACATGTGACCAAGACGCCTCAAAGTAAATTGACTGTTGTCAGAGACAGTATAGCTCAAATTTACAACTGATTATTTCTCTAATTTTTCTTTAATTAAATTTAATTAAATTTTTCATCAAAATAAAACGACTAAAATTTCAATAGCTGTGACATGTGACCAAGACACCTCAAACCAAGTTGCCTGTTGTCAGAGACAGGATAGCTCAAATTTACAACTGAAGATTAAGAAAGTGCAGCCACATGTAAAAAGCAAGGACAGAGTCCTGATCTGGTCACTCAAGGTCTCCCATCTTCCAAGGCCAACACTGACGACGCAGAAGAGATGTGGGCTAAAGGGGATGAAAATGGAACCAAAAAGAGGAAGCCAAAAGGTTTTGACCCCCCAAATAAATGACTGTTTCCCAAGAAAGAGGCCATAAACAAGAAACAAAGTGCAGACATACTGTACCAAAAAAGCAAGCTGAAAGGGTGTGTAATAATAAGTAATGTTCTAGGATTATCTTCATTATATATTTTCACCATATTTATAATGTGATTGTGTTTCAGTCATAGCATGATGTCCTTTCAGAATGGTAAAATACTATTTTTTATTTGTTTGTTTTTGTTTTTTAGGTCCATAACCTTTGGCACAATAATAACCCGAACACCTCTGAGGCAGTAGTTGCGGTCCTACTTGTTGACGACAAGAAAACCAGTTCAATCGATATCTTATTTTCTGGTACTCTAACAAGCAATACTATAACATCTCTGCATTTGAATGGATCTCTATGGGAATTGGGGGGGGGGGACTAGATTTAGCTGTAAATTATGCTGGAACAGTATGGAATACATGGTTGGTAAAATGGCTGTCAGTCATCAAGGGTCTGAGGTATCAAATGAGCCTCAAACCATCACGCTGCTGCCAGATATGCAGTAGATATGGATGGATCACTTTAAGGGTTGTTTCTCCTGACAAATTTTCCGATTGAACTCTATGGAAAAATAAGTCAGGAGAAGAAACCCTTCAAGTTATCCATCCATATCTACTGTATTTCTGGAAGCAGAGTGATGGGTTAAGGCTTGTTTGATACGTCAGACCCTTGATGACTTAGAGCCATTTAGCCAACCATATGTTCCATACTGTTCCAGTGTAATTTACAGCTAAATCTAGTCCCATCCCACAATTCCCATAGAGATCCATTCAAATGCAGAGACGTTATAGTATCGCTTGTAGGAGTACCAGAAAATAAGATCAAGAGTCTTTTCATGTTGTTGGGTCACAGACATCAGGAAGTCATGGCATGCAAAGGATATGTGACCAAATATAAAAAAAGATTACTTTATTCTATATATAAATGCAAGGGTGCCAATAATTGTGGCACACATGCTTTTGATAAAAAAAAATATTTCTTGATGAGGGTTTTTTTTTTCTCATAATAAATTTACTTCAATTAAAGGTTGGATTTTTCTCATTTCTTCAGTGTGAGATTAAGCTAATTCACCAAACAGTGAATTTTTTACAACCCCTTTTACTCATCTTTAACAGGGGTGCCAATAATAGTGGAGGGCACTATATATTAATAAATATCATGTTATTACTTTAACAAGCTATTGAAGTGTGACTGTTTTATTTATAATCACTTAATGCATTTTCATAAGCACAGAAAAAAATAGCAATTTTTACGAAGTTGAGAGAAGTTGCATGATAATAGTGACATTGGTCTCAGGCCTCAGGTTACAAGAAGCTCTTGACATTTAAATTACTTTTTCACATTTTCCTGTAAAAATTACAAGGGAAAATTGGAAAAATCATCAGTCATAAATTTGAGCAATCATGTCTATGATGGCAAAGTTTGTTTGAGGCAACTTGGTACCATGCCACAGAAGCTATTGAAATTTAATTGTTTTGAAAAAAAATTCCTAGAAAATGTTCAAAGGGAAAATTGGAAAAGATCATCGGGCATACATTTGAGCAATAATATCGATGACGACAGTTTATTTGAGGCATCTTCTTCACATGACACAGAAGCTATGGAAATTGTAGTGCTTTCATTGTGAATAAAAATTTGTTTAAATTTTACAAAAGGAAAATATAAAGAATCATGTTGTAAATTTGAGCAATAATATCTTTAACAACAGTAAAGTTCGTTTGAGGCATCTTAGTCACACGTCACAGAACAATTGAAATTTTTGTGTTTTTATTTTGAAGACAGATTTAATTAAAATTTACAAAAGGAAAATGTGAAAAATAATCAGTTGTAGATTTGAGCTATACTGTCTCTGACAACATTAAAATTGGTTTGAGGCATCTTCATCATATGCCACAGAAGCTATTGAAATTTTAGTGCTTTTATTTTGAGTAAAATTTATTTAAATTTCACAACGGGAAAACTGGATGTCTCTGACAACATTAAAGTATGGTTTGAGACATCGTAGTCACATGTCACAGAAGCTATTGAAATATTAGCGTTTTTTTTTTTTTAAAGAAAAATTCATTACAAATTTACAAAAAAAACATTTGAAAAATCATTAGTTATAAATTTGAGCTATAATGTCTGTGACAACATTAAACTTGGTTTGAGTGACTTAGCTTCGTCATATGTCACAGAAGCTATTGAAATTTTAGCCGTTTTATTTTGAAAAAAAATTCATTTAAAATCTACAAAAATAAAGTTAGAAAAATAATCAGTTGTAAATTTGAGCAATGTCTCCAAAGAGATTAAAGTTGGTTTGACACTTCTAATTCAAATGTTTTTATAGGCTCAACATTGACATTTCTTTTCCTGAAATATGAAAAAAAAAAAAGCTTGTAAAAGTCTCTTTGTTCTACACTGATAACAAATATGTAAATTAAAAGGCACCTACATGCTTCTGTCATTAGCTATTGAAATTTGAAAAACGAATATCCACTGAATATCCAATATAAAACCAACTTTACGTTGCTCAGAGCTTGAGGTTTTATTAAAGAGAGGTAAGATTTGGAAACAACCGATCTCACTGCGCATATCTTGTTGAATATTTCGTTAGTTAAGTTAGCTAAATTAGATCATAAATTTAATACAACCGCTCGTCAAATGCAGACTGCGCATAGTATGCTAACCGATGCTAACTAGCGAGCGACCCGTCACATGATTGGTGCTTTGCAACAAGGTCAGGCAATGCATTTTCTGATAAAGCTGAAATATCACACGCGCATTACACTTACTTTACCAGCTATATTATTAAGGCTTAAATTAAGGCCTTAAACTTAAAAACCTAAAATAGTTTCTTAGCTTGCTGGGTATGTGATTGTGACCTAGAATACTTTTAGAAATAACTGAGCCAGATAGTCTGAACTGTGACCAGATAGCATGCGTAGCTTTTCGTTACCGTAAAGCAGCGATAAGAAACGCAAACAAAGTCTGTAAAGTTAGTCCGTGGTCCGTGAGTCGAGAGCATAGACTATATAAGGTCGAGAGTCCCCGAACTATAGGCCTTGTGCGCGCTTTAAGAACAACATAATTGATCATCTGCGTAATGCATGAAGTGCACGAATCACGATCAATCCCAGGCGTGTTTTTTTTTTTAAACGTAATGTCATAAATAGTGTGCTACGAGCAGGGCCATCTCAAGGGTGAGCGAGGCCCGGAGCGAGTCAACCCAGAGGCTCTTTTAATGAAATATCGTACATAGCACAATAAGCAAAAGGTGAACATGTGACATGTATTCTACATGGCATGCATAGCTATTTTCTGACATAATTTGGCTTAAGATGGCAAATAATCCATCAAAACATGAAAAGTGCATTTTTAAATTAACAGCTTGTTAAAATTCTCTGATCACAATTGTGGTTGGAACGAAAACCAGCATACACAGGGGGGCCCCAGGACCGAGTTTGAGAACCACTGCTCTACAATGACTACTGTGGGCTTGATTTACTAAGACCTTTAGCGAGAGCAAAACCTTTCAGCACACGCAAAACCAATAACATGACCAATGATTGGTCATGGTATTTGTTTTGCACCAATGTTATTCGTTTTTCACACGCTAAAGGTCTTAGTAAATCAGGCCCTACATGACTGAACAATAGTCTGCATCCAGTCATTTCGGTGTAGTAAAAGCACATAATGAATAAAATGCATCATTATTATTAGTTATTATTATGGACATTATTTTCTTCAGATAATTGTGTTCACAAATAAGATTTTTTTATTATTTTAAATTTATACTATTTTACTTATTTGGCTAAACAAACCCACAAACAACATACAGTACATTAATGGAGCAAACATATTGTCTGGATAGGATTGTATGATTCAATAATAATTTTGTAGGTCAAAAAAATTCAGAATTTTATCTGTATTTATTTATAATACTTATATTACTACTATATGGTTAAAGGAAAACATAATGGGAGAGAGGGGTAATTTGGTTGGGAATGGTACTAGAAAGGATGTAGAGGCACAGGAATTGGCCTCATCTGACCCCATTCCATTTCTGGCTTCTGACTCCATAATTTTATTTTCTGGGTAATTTCAGCCCAGTAATAATACCAAATTTTGGGAAGTCCCATTCCTCCCTCCATCCTGTGCCTTTGTAGAAATTATTTTTGTATTCTTGGAATCTTGCCTGCCCATAAGAATGAATAGATAAGTTTATTTAGACATTCATTTGTACACAGTTTGCTTTGCCTGCCATAGATATGAATAGTGCTCCATCTTTGTTTGTCAACAAGGGGTAAAAAAGTCTTGTCAAACAATTTTTTTAAAATTACATGTGATATTGATACCAAAATATTTGAAGCCTTGTTTGGATATCTGAAATGGTAGGGATTTGTAGAGCTAGATCATTTGTAGGGAAACATTTACTTTTGAAAAAAAATTGTTTATATCCCAAAAACTTGCCAAATCAGTATTTCAACAACTTTTGGTAAACTCCAGGTAGGATCTGACACATACAGCAGTAAATTGTCTACATATAACGAAAGACGGTGTTCTGATTCCCATCTGCGGATACCCTTTATGGAGAGGTTGGATTAAGAGCAATGGGGAATGGCTCGATAGGCAGAGCAAACAGCATGCGCTGATAGGACATCCTTGACATGTACCTCATGAGAGGGTAAAGTATTGTGTGCATGCTATTCATAATCACACATGCTTTAGATGAGGAATAGAGAAGTTTTATCTAATTTACAAATTTATGTCAAATTTATATGAGAATGATTTTTGATAAAATTTGACCGGGTAACCGTTCCACTATGCAGGTCTGATACAAGTGTAAAACTCAACAGTTAGCCCAATGCTTTTTAATTCTTTTCTTCATTGCTTGGCTTCAGTGCATCATCATTATTATGGGCTGTGTACTTCAAGCATTATCACAGTGACCAGTGCAACATCAACTGATACCCAGGGCAAGTCATTAAAAATGAAGCCTCAAACAGATAACTTATTATAGAAAATTTTATTTAAGTAATGAGTGTTCAATGTCACAATCTTCATTGTCACTGTCAAAGGTCACAGAGATGTTGTTCAAATGGGCAATGACCCAACATTGACCACTATTATTCAGGGTGGAAAAAAAAGAAGAAACTTCTGAACAAAGAGTACGTAACATCTCAAAATTCTACCTATGTAAAAGCATGTTACATTTTCCAAACCAAAGATTTTGCTACTATACATTGATATATAATGCTACGAAGTGCTAGACAATTGCAGATTTTCAGTACGTGAATATTTTAAGATGGACTACCGAATATCTATTTTTCATAAAGTACCATCTGTTAAGTGCCGCCTGTTGGCTAGATGAGCACAGACGTGGTGAGGAGGTGGCGAGCCTTCCTAAGCCGTTCCACACTTCCCTTGAGGGCTTCCCTTTCCTGGGACTTGTTTGAGTCTTCTCGCAGAAGCCAGCTGACTGCGTGGTCCTGTCCTAAAATCCCCATCATGGCTATTTCAAGGTGGCCAATGTACTGGTCCAACAAGTGATAGTGTATTATCAGAGGGATCTGATTGGCCAGTCGGTCAGAGGCAAGCTGCAATGTGCACAAACAAACAAAAAAGAAGATGCTTCTTCAGGTACATTTTTAAAGTCCACACATTCACACTTCCAGCACAGCCCTCTGAACAAGTTGGAAGACCTTTTCATCTTTATCCTCCAAAAATTATTAGGGCCCATGTCCCACAGGGTGCGTAGCCACTCTGTTGATGTATTCTTTCTCTAAAACTAAAAAATATACATTTTTCTTAAATACTTAAATGCCATCTAATCCCAGACCGTTTGGCATAGTCTTGTGGGAATGTCACATGTTCTTTGGACATACAGTGTTGAGTTTGTTTCTGGTTTTAATGAACAACGGCACCCAAGCATTATCTATTCTATATTCATGAGCTACATGGCATGATTCCTAATAGTCCATTGGTACTAAATGAAAACAAAACCAGGGCGGCTAGGTAGGTCCGACCAGTAGTTTCATGCACATCCAAATGAGATGCATCAAATGCATCACCTCTCTCATTTTGTCCCATCATTTCATCAAAAATCTTACCTTATCAGCCTATAGCCATAAGTTTGTTTTAAGATAGTATCGGCAGAAAACCATTATGACCCGATATTACTGTATCCATAGTATTTACCTTAAAATATGCGCTGACATGCTGCGTCATCTCTTTGAGGTCTGCATTCACTGTCACCAAAGCAAAAGAAGTGCCCCTCTGTTTGACAGCACTCAGTTGGTAGCTGTAGAGGCAGTCCTGGGAGTACACAGTCTTCTCCATGCTGAACTGCCAATGCAGTTTCTCCTCCGCGTTCCTGTTCTCCTGTTCTCTCAGATCCTCCACATTGACCTTTGTTACCCTCAGCAGGTTCGGAAAAGCTTCAAAATGAGAGGTGGCAATCTTGTTCACGTGGCACCTGATAATTTCTGGGTTTTGAAGATTAGAAATGAGAGAGACAGAGATGGACAAAAACAAATGTGCTAGTTTAAGTGCAATAGGTGGTCGCTGTGGAAATGTCGACTATACGGGACTTGTAACAAGAAATGTAACAAGATAAACTCCTCAGGGTTTCGTAAACATATTTATACGAGAAATTTTGTAGAAAACAATTACGTGTCTTCTAAACCGAAAGTGCATCAGGTACTGTATAGTACAGTAAGCAAGGGAAAATGCAGAGTTCTTATTTGTACGTTTTAAAAAAATGTTATTGTTTCTATATCTGAACATGATTTTCTTAGCATGTATAAATAGTGCATTTTACAGTCTGTGGCCATGGCAAGATGAGGGTTGTCAGCACTTTGGGCTATTAATAGCACCCTCCTGTTTTATTTCCCTGCAGTGGCTACCTTTTTGAGCAATACTGTGTCAAAATCTACAGGGTTTTCTTAAAGCTGTAGCCTAGTTTATAATTTCAGACAAACATGAATACTGTAATTCGGACAGATATGTCTACCAACACGGCGCCCACGTGGATCGAGTTAAAGCTTTTATCTTTTCAGAAGTTAGGGCTTCACATGTCATTCAAAATTGTAGCGCACACTCTCTTCGCTCTCTCTTTGCTCTCTCTTTCGACCGAGTCGTCGCACTCTCTGAACTGTACAACAACAGTTCTGTGGTCGCAATCTCCCACAGAACAAGTCGCGATTCTATGCTTCTTATTTTTGTCTCCTAGTACCAACATCAACAACTAGTACAACATATCGCCATCATCTGGCCGAAAGACCATATTGCTGAACTGAAATTCATTCTGATGTGATTATATTTGCTGTTTTCTCAATTATTGTCATTTTGGCGGTCGTGATTTCCCCTTGGCGGTCCGTGAAATCATTTTTGCGGCCGCCAAAGAATTTATCCTACTATGTAGGAAAAACCCTGCATATAGTAAGGAATTAACAATACAGTTGTGTAATTACAGTTGTGTAAACATAAGTGGAGATTGAAGCTTAGTCTGTTTTCAGGTTAACATAGGAGAAAAAAATAATGCATTTTGGATGAGGGTTGATTTTCTTAAAGGGTAATTCCACCCAAAAACAACATTAACCTTATTGAACAGATCAAGGCGCAACTAAAGTCTTTCTTTGTGGCTGGCCAAAAAAATGTGTTATTTTAAAAATTAAAAGTTACTTGAATATAAAGTTGAAAATTCCTTACTCGTTTTTAAAAGACAACAGTGTTTTCAAGTAGGTGTATAAATTACATAGCAAGTAGGCGCAGCCAGCGAAGGAAGAATTGCTGCCTGCATTTCACTGTTCTGAATAGGGACCACAGAACAAGTTGTGGTATACGGCCCTTCATTTATCGTGTTCTGTGGTAGGGACACATCGTAGATCAAGCTAGCTATCATTGCTATTTTATTATAATGTGAGAAAATTACATTGATAGGCTACATCATTTCCTAAAGATGTTTTGGCAAACTAAACCAAACAGGACTTGAGTGCTATCGGTTACAGAGTGGAGCTCCTCCGGTATTCCCTGATTCCCTGTAGCCTACATCTTCCTCTGCCTTATTGAATCACCCGGTAAGGAACCATGTCAACTAACGTTACATTATGATCCATGACCATTAAGTAGACTAACTTAGCTAGCTGACCATAATTGAACGGTTTCGCTTTGAGCATTCGATTACAGAAGCAATGCATTTTTTCTGGGCTAGTGCGTTAGCTGTTGTTAGCAACGGGTTTCTTGGCATGAAACAAATTGGTTTTTAAATATGTTTGCCATGGAATAGGCTACAGAAGCTAATCTTGCATTCGTTAATGGAAGGAGGTCGGATATCGAGGTGATAAATGCGTTGTTTCCATGTTTTTACCGACATCAGTATGTTCGAGTTGCACTGGGAAAGTTTTGGCTTTGCTAGCAAACATAGCTAAAATTGCTTACAAGTAGCCTACAACAATGATGTTTTAACTTTTAATTGTATATGTTTAATATTCTGTATCGGCATATTGGTCGATACAAATGCCTCTGCTTCTGTAACATCATTCAGTGGGCGTAGCAACCTGTTGTCTGTGCCTTGGCCATTGTAGTTTATCGTAAACCATGTACCTGGTACATGCGCAGTAGTTTGGGGCTATATCTCTGCTCTCACTACAGGTAGAAAGTTGGCTGAGAGCTATTTTAATCAAGAGGATTGGTTTTTATACAAACCAAACATTTTTGGGTGGAATTACCCATTAAGGAAAGGTTGTAAGAATGGGTGTGTCTGTCCTACTCAAGGAAAGAAGGAAGGGAAAGGCAGGTTTTAAAGTTGCAGTCTTTGCAGGGTGAATTGTTTGATAATGAGAAATTGAAAGTTTGCTTCCATATTTTCAGTTTCCCTATTCTCTAAAGAAATTCCCCTGTAATGTGTCTTAATAATCCTTCCCTCTCCACCACAGCTGATGTGTGGTGACCATTCAGGACCAAGTTGATTGTGTAACACTTCCCCTTCCTCACCTGCAACATTCCTAAGGACTATAATAGATGGCTCCTCCATATCCTGGATGTGTTCCTTCACGATTCCCTCAAAAGTCTTGTAGTTGATGAATCCAGGCAATTCCTTCCCCCTGCGGGTCCGAGCAAACTCCTCCACTTCATCCCGAAGGTGTTCCTCAACTGAGAGAGAGAGAGAGAGAGACAGAGAGAGAGCGAGAGAGAGAGATACATAGAACAGGGTGAAGGGAAAGGCAGTTTCTTTAATGATGAACCATTAAAATCATTCAACCACATTATTTTATGCTCATCTTTTTGAGAACAGAAATGAATAGAATAGATTCACCCTTGTCTTGTCATTTCTATGACAAGATTATTATTGTGCTGCAAGTAGATTACTCAATTATAGATTAACAGCCGGGCCCCGTTCCTTGTAACTCAGTTAGCTGGCTAACTGTGCAAAGTAAAACCCCCCAAATATGGAACATATGAACTTGCAAAACCACTATTTTGGGTTACTTAGCGAAGTTAGCCAGCTAACTCAGTTAGCCAGTTACGAGGAATAGGGCCCTGGACATACCACTTGTTTATATATTGATAGAGAGACAGCATTGGAAATGCATTTACCAGCACCAGCATTTAACAATCACCATATTATATAAAAAAAACTAATAATCACAATTTTAGACCAAATTACTATACATATCCATTTTTTTGCCATTGGAATATTTTTTTTTAAAGGGTCAAAAATTGTTAAACAACTTCAACTCAACATATACCATATTATTATGAATGACTGTTTGAAACAGGTTATCAAACTGCATACAAATCTGATTACTGAAACTCAAATGAAAACAAATAAAATGCTAATGAGCTAAATTTGCATGTTTAACCCTTTCCAGCCTAAGCGAATATTGGGTCAACATTCTATTCCATTTTATTTCTTAATGTGCGTTGCAAAAATGTTTGTAGTGTGATCATATGACATCAGATACCTAAACTTGATATACCATTGTAAACAGGATAACTGGGGCTTTCAATTGATATAAAAAAGTATAGGATTACTTGATGGCAATATCATCAATTATGGAAATACATTTACCAACTAAATTTATAAAACATTCTAAATGGCTATTTTCTAATGAGAAACCTACTATTTTACCCATTTCATGTTCAAGATAGGGGGAAACTTACAGCATATGATATCTTCACCATTGTGTGAGTCATATAGAATAGGAATCAGAATATATTTATCTTCTACTGCTCAAAAGTTATAACCACTTCAGTGATGGGTAAGAAAAGGCTAAAATAAACGCTTTAGAATGTTAGGTTCATTGAAAATATGACATGTGTATGCAAAACTGTTTGTGGTGTGATCATATTATGTTACACCCCTAAAGATAATATACCACTTTAAACAGGATAACTGGAGCTTTCCATTTATATACAATAATATGCTTACTTTAACACAATATCATCAATTATTAAAACAAATCACAAAATAAATAATAATAAAAAAACTTTCTAAATGGCTATTCTCCATGAGAAACCTAGGTTTTTAAACATTTCATGTTCAAGATCGAGGGAGACAAACTATGTGGTATCTTCACTGTTTTGTAAGTGATATAGAGTAGAAATCAGAACAGATTTATCATTTACTGCTAAAAAGTTATAACATCTTAGTGATGTATGGGAAAAGGCAAAAAAAATATTTTAGTAGAATGTTAGGTTCATTGACATTTCACATTACCACTTATCCATACTCCTAATGGGTCACTGTTGAGAATCTGTTGATATAATGCAAAATTGAAAGACACATACACTGAAATATACAATTTATGTGTTCAATGAAACACACACTTTATTTTAAAAAAATGTATAACATAGTGAATGGATGAACTAAGTAAATGGATAACATTGTAAAACAAATAAAAACAAGATACAACCCATGGCAAATATCAGTTTAGATACCCGTACAATTAATGCATTGGATTTATTTACAGTAAAATCATTAATGTATTAGTACAGATACAGCAGACAAATCTATGGTCAAGCATAAATACCTTCAATATATTCAAAAATCAAGAAGATAACTAAGTGCATGCATGCCCTGATGGTCCTCCGTGTCGTGCTCTGCAATGACCCTCGGCACCTCCTTCTCTTCAGGGACTGTATCAGATGGCTAAATGTCCATCCTTTGCTGCAATACATAAATATGTAATCATTTACCATTTCATTAATCCATAACATATCATATAAAACCATTTCTGAGTAATTAAAGGGCTTGCAATAACATCATCTTACAGCAAACGCTTTATGCTTATGTCAGGAATAGATAAAATAGCTATTCTGGACACAAGCATAATGTCCATCCATCGCTGTAATAGATAAATATATTATCAATTGCCATTTCATTAATCCATAACATATAAAACAATTTCTGAGTCATTAAAGGGGTGTATAATGAGAATGACATTTTACAGAAAACACTTTATGCTCCAGAATAACGTTAGATAAAAAGCACTACAACACCACAATGTTAGACTAATTAACACAATGTTAGACTACTTAGCATAATGTCCATTCATATAAGATATTGTTTTGAACAGACCTAAATCATCAGTGACATTGGCTCAACTGAATGATGTCTTTTTGTCATATTTGTCTAAACAGGCTAATCTTGCTCAAGTCAAAAACGTGAGTCAGAAAATAAAACGTGAAGCTGACGTTACGTTAGGAAATGTTTGCTGTTTAGTTCTCTACTCCATTCATTTTCGACAGGACTGATCAACAACAACCTTCAAATTTATACATAACGTTATGTTAAAAAACTAGCTAGTTAGTACTTGCTATTGCTAAGACTAATAGTTGAGTATAACATTTATAAAGCTAGCAAGACAGACAGCAGAGCTAACGTTTCAAATTAGGAAAACAAAAACGCAGAAAAGAAAATGGCTGTTCGCGCGGTTTAGGATGACAGCTCACTGTTAGACTAACGTTATTTGTTTTAGCTTTAGTTCGCTATTATTTAGTTATCAAAGTCTACACTAAGATACGGAAAATATTCACATCTAACGTTATCACTTCACTTATTCATTGTATGACAGACTTTTTCACAATTTCATCTCAAAACGAGCTGGGGTAACAACAACACAGTGGCATCATTTGAAGCTAGAGCCGAACGTTAGCTACCTTAGCGAATTTCAAGTGAAAATATGAGAAAGTCTGCGGTACAAAAACAGGATTTTATTCAAAATAAAATCGTTTCTGAAGTAATATCTATGGTTAATTATTATCTTAAATATTTCTTACCTCAGGGGGTTTACTGGCTTTCCCTCAGTCGCAGTAAAGTCTTCAGACGATAGTCTTCTGTCCGAGGTGGGCCGCTCCGCCCCCGGTGAAGCAAATGGAGATTTACGAGGTTGACGTGCGGTTTTATTTAGCGGTCTACAAATAAATCCCCGCCCACTAAGCTCATGAACCAATTATATGCAATTGTAGCTTATTTTGTCATCTGTAACTAGCAGTTTTCAAAAAGAAAATCAGTGATTGGACGGCAGAGCTATTATAAGTCAAACCATCAGCACAATTGTACTGAAATTAGAACGGTCCGGCTGGAAAGGGTTAAAAGCCAGGATCACAATAGTTTTCATTAATTGAGAACTGGCTAGAGTAAAACTGAGCAGATACAGTACATGCCAGGCACCAAGTCTAACATTATGGACCTAATTAATTGGCTGACTAACGTTTGTTGGCTTTCTTGTCAAGCTGTATCTTCCACTTGCTGAATTGGCATCTGATTTTGGCAAACATCCTGGTGTTACCCTCTTCCACGGCTTCCTCTGCCCGGATAACTTCCAAGAGATGATTGTTGAACTTTTTTATTTTCTGCAAGACATGAAACACAAGGCTAAATAGTGAGAAAATGCTGTGTACATTTGTGAAAACAGTGGTTCTGGGGTGCACTGATGGTGTTCTGCGCAGGTACCCTCTTTTCTCAGCATTGTAACTCACCTCAATCAGGAAGTTAGGCATCCGGTGCTGATCCTGAGGGACTCCATCTCCCAGGTTCTTCAGCTTTTCTGCTGTCTGCCCCAGTTTCTTATCAATCTGTTCCTCCAGTTTTGGGAGGGATTTCTGGAAATACCATAAAATGTCCAGTAAATATAGCATAACAATAGTATATTTCACCATGTACAGGAAGCACTGGAGTGTATTTAGAGGCAAGTAAAGAAACAGAAAATGATGAAGTGATGGGGAGGAAATTTGAACAAAACAAGCTTTGAAAGGATGTGTGTTGCCCAATGGGGGGTGGGGGGGGGGGGGCGGGTGTGTGAAATGGAGCACTCACAGCTATATGCTCCACAAGCTCCTTGGTCAGCCTTTCTGCCAGACAGGGGATGGTGGCCTTCTGATTGTCCATAAGAGTCCTATGACATGGGAAAATTAGGCGAAAGTACTAATAGGTGAAAGTACTTTAAAAACAACAAACCTTAATTGAGGGTTTTGTGTGTGAAAGGGCTATTAGAGACAGATTTAAAAATGAAGAGAGCGGGTGGAATGAGGAGGCCCTAGTTACAGTTTTCCATCAAGGACTGTCGGAATCGCTGAAGGATGAGTTAGCGGCCAGGGACCTGCCCTCCAGCGTGGATCCGCTCATCGAAGTAGCTATTCGAATTGACGGCCGTCTCCGGGAGCGTTAGAGGGTGAGAACAGGACTTCCGCAACCCACTACAAGATTCCGCCGCCTGCCGGTCCTACCCAATACTGCGCGAGCTCAGCCGTGCCTCACTCCACTTACCACCATATCTGCAGTGGAAACTCTCCTGAACCTAACGAGAGCCCCGACCGCACCACAGGAGGAACCCATGCAGCTGGGAAGAACCAGACTCTCGCTGCAGGAGAGGGAATGAGTGAGAGAGAAGTTCTGCATCTATTGTGGTCAGCCCGGCCACTTCTGTGCCTCCTGTCCAGAGCTCCTGGGAAACTAACTGACTCGTCTGTGAGCGGGAGGCTTCTGACAAGTCAAATCTACTCTCCCGGCCCCTCTGTTTCCTGCACTCTTTTAGTTTCCTAGACTCCATTAGTCCACGTCTCAGTACAACTTACAGGCATTCAGTGACTCTGGCGCTTCTGGCAACTTTTTAGACTGGTCCCTGGCCCTTAGCTGGGGAGTTACTTTAATCAATTAAACTGAACCCCTGTCTGTGATCACCCTCGACGGCAGACCCCTAGGATCAGGAGAGGTCAAACAGCTCACCTCTCCTGTACAGCTCGCATTTTGTGGTTCTCATACTGAGAGTATCCAGTTTCACTTGGTGGATTCTCCAGAACTGCCTCAGGTTCTCTGTCATCCATGGATGACCCATCATAACCCCCACATTGACTGGTCCTCAGGTACTGTGCTTAAGTAGGGACCTCACTATAGCTCTCACGGTCTTATCCCTTCAGCTAAATCCCCCAGCCCCCCGTCTCCTGTTCCCCCGTCAGTGCCTGCGGCGGTGGAGGAACCCAACCTCTCGCTGGTGCCACCTGAATACTAGGACCTCCACTCAGTCTTTAGCAAGAAGCTGGCTTGGGAATTACCACCACATCGGCCTTCGGACTGCGCTATCGAGCTGCTGCCGGGGACCACTCCACCTCGAGGAAGGCTCCTTTCCCTTTCTGCCCCTGAGACCGCCGCTATGGAGGAATACCTCAAGGACGCCCTCGCTGTAGGGCAGATCCAACCCTCTACCTCCACTGCTGGTGCCGGGTTCTTCTTCATTGGCAAGAAGGACAGTAGCCTGCAACCGTGCATCGATTATCGGGGCCCGAACAAGATCACAGTAAAGAACCGCTACCCATTGCCTCTCATGTCCTCTGCATTCGAGTCCCTTCAGGGGGCCTCCCTCTTCACCAAACTGGACCTCCGCAGCGCCTACCACCTTGCGCGCATTAGGGAGGGGGACGAGTGAAAGACCGCCTTCAACACCCCCTCAGGACACTATGAGTACCTGGTCATGCCTTTCGGACTCACAAACTCCCCAGCGGTCTTCCAGGCCCTCATCAATGACATACTCCAGGAAATGCTTAACCGCTTTGTGTTAAGCATTAACCGACGACATCCTTATCTTCTCCAGGAATATGTCCGAGCACGTTCACCATGTCCGCCAGGTACTAGGCCAACCAACTCTATGTTAAACCCAAGGAAATGTGAGTTTCACGTCTCAAAGGTCTCTTTTCTAGAGTTCATAGTGTCCAGTGGTGACCTGCAAATGGATTCCCAGAAGGTTAGTGCGGTATTGGACTGGCCCTAGCCCACCTCAGTGAAGCAGGTCCAGCGCTTCTTGGGATTCACCAACTTCTATCGCCGCTTCATTAGGGGCTTCAGCGCCTTGGCAGCGCCTCTGACGGCCATCACTGAAGGTTCCTCCTCTCGGTTCTGCTGGTCCCTGGAGGCCAAGAAAGCCTTCCTGGCACTCAATAGGCACTTCACCTCGGCTCCGGTGCTCACCCACCCTGACCCTGCCCTACCATTTGTTGTGGAAGTCGACGCTTCAAATGTGGGAGTAGGAGCGGTCCTGTCCCAGTGTGCCACCAAGGACCTGAAATTGCACCCTTGCGCCTTCTTCTCCAGACGTCTAACCCCCACTGAGAAGAACTGCGACATTAGAAATCGGGAGCTCCTGGCAGTGAAGCTGGTCCTGGAGGAGTGGAGACACAGGCTTGAGGGAGCGGAGCACCCCTTTGTGGTTTGGACAGACCACAAAAACTTAGCGTATATTCAGGATGCCAAACGGCTCAATTCTTGTCAGGCCAGGTGAGCTCTATTCTTTAATCGGTTCAATTTCACCATTTCATTTCGCCCAGCGTCTAAGAACCAGAAGCCGGATGCCCTCTCATGGCAGTTCGACCCATCTGCGAGGGAGAAGCATCCAAAGCCAATCGTTCCCAGCTCCCTCATCATTGCCCCAGTCACTTGGGATATTGAGACACGGGTGAGAGATGTGCTATTCATCTGCCTAAACTCGCCTCGGCCCGTGAGACTGCCAAACTGGTTGTCCAGAATGTCTTCAGGGTTCATGGGCTTCCTGTGGACATTGTTTCTGACCATAGCCCTCAGTTCTGGAAGGCCTTCTGCTCCCTCATAGGCGCCTCTGCCAGTCTGTCCTCTGGGTTCCACCCCCAGTCGAATAGCCTGACCGAACGTGTCAATCAGGACCTGGAGATTGTCCTGAGGTGCCATGTGGCAGCCAACCCATCAGCCTGGAGTCAGTTACTTGCCTGGGCTGAGTACGCCCACAACACCCTCCGGAGCTCGTCCACAGGGCTATCACCTTTCAAGTGCCAGTTTGGGTTCCAGCCCCCCCTGTTTTCTGAGCTAGAGGATGAGGTGGGTGTACCTTCGGCCAGGGTCTTTATCCAGCGCTGCCGTCGGACATGGAGGCCAACCGCCGACGTCATCCGGTTCCCCTGTACCGGCCAGGACAAAAGGTATGGTTGTCCACCCGTGATCAACCCGGTGATCTACAGGCCCCTCCTACCACGGTCCATGCGGTCAAAACCAGTGGTGTCCAGTCCCTTGCCCGCCCGCCATGCAGCAGCCACCTCAACCCCGTATCATTGAGGGTCAGCCCACGTACACTGTCCATCGCATCCTCGCCAGTCGCCGGGTGAGACATGCCATGCAGTACCTGGTGGACTTGGAGGGTTACGGCCCTGAGGAGCAGTCCTGGGTGTCGGTGCGGGATGTCCTGGATCCCCAGCTCATCCAAGACTTCATTGTTACTTGTTTCAGGGGGAGTCTCTTGCAGTGTTGTACTCAACTCATCCATAGTGAGTGGTAAACACAGGTAAGTGATGGATGATAGAGACAGACGTAAAACCACACTCACCTGAAGTGAGGGTGGTATTTAAAGAAAGCCTTCTCTTTCTGGATGGCCTTCTCCAGGGCAAGGTTATCATTGATGTCCTGCTGACCCCTGCACTTAACGATCATGTAGCCTTTCTTTAGGTACACTATCAAATTGTTTACTGTGTTCACCACAGTCTCCTCTGCCCCTTTGTCCACGAGGTCCGGTTTGGTCAGGACACCTGACAAAGAACAGATTGACAAAGAAAACAGAGCACCTTAACTGTTACAGCATACATAACATAAATCATAAGTAGGTCTTCAGTCACTTCATGGGATAAAAGAGCATTCAATTGTATTATCATAGGTATTATTACAATGCCTATTATTTTTTATTTTTTAATACATCTGCAAGTAAGGGGGGTGGGGGTTCTTTTACAGTTTTTCCCCCAAATTATTGTAATTAATGTAGAATGAAGTTAGCCTCAAATCTCAGTTGTATTTTTCACACAGTGCTGTGGAAAGTTCTATTTAATTACCCAGAGTTCTCTGTCCACTTGGATCAACTTCGTTTGCCATTTTTAGAGCTTCTGTTGTGGCGATGTCAATGTTTGCTGGCACCACCACTAAACTGATGGTCTCCTGTTTACTGATGTACTCACGAATCATGCTTTTAATCTGTAAGGGTGTAAAAAGAACAGTTCAAAAATAAACATTATGGGTACTGATGTTAGCATAGGAACGTGACACATCTCTATTTAGAAGGCCAGTTCTGATCAAACCTGTTATTGCTGGCAAGATGAGACTAGTTTTCAGAAAAAGATCTTAAGAACTTTAAAGACTAGGTAGTCCACATAATCATATGAATGTTCCAACAAGTAATAGATTGCTTCTAGAATGAATAAGGCACACTCTTCAAGTTCAGTAGAGTTCAATGGAACTATTTAAAATGCTAACTGGGAATTTAATGTCTCACCTTTGATTCAAGAGCCAATACCTGAAATTCTGAATCTCAGAGATGTCAGTAGCAGACATGCTAAAACTCATCTAAAAACGTTATTTTTGTTAGCTGATAACTGAACTGTCCTTAACCCTCTCTTTCTTTCCCTCACACGCACACACACAGTGACTACTGTGTTTGTGTCTATGTGAAAAAGAATAGATGCACATACTGTACTTTTAGGGTCATGGGCTAGTTTACAAGTAACAAGGAATAATGCAAAAGGAAAATATGTCAGTGATGTCCTCCTAGAGAACAGCACTGAAGTACAATGGTAACAACGAAAAGAACAATGCTTATGGTGAACGGACACTTCCTGCAAATGCTTAGAAGATCCCTGTCACCACTGCCATTGTTTGGTTGGTTGTTACCAACCTACCCAATCATTTGTAGCTGTATTTTCTATGGGTATATTCACACAAACACACACTCTTTTTAGTGGAGAATACCATAAAGTCCACACACAGAACAGTTCTGGAAGGCAAGGACAACTGCATTAGTCTTGCTAAGCAGGTAGCGAAACAGGGTCAACTTAATGCCAATGACTATAACCCTGCATGTTTGAAAACCAACAATAATTGACTAGTGGTACAATCATGCAGTGAACAAGTCAGCAGTGGACAGTTTGCAACAGCTACTTACCATTATTTCCCACCAGTTTTGTGGTCTGTACACCAACCGGATGATGTAATCAACCGAGAAAATAGATTTCAATTAAACTTACTATCTCAATCTCCACGTCAGTGCAAACATGCCCTATATGAGTAAAGGGACATCACTGCTATTATACCCCTATTATTTTATCCCCCTGATTAACCAGGCATACCATAGCATTTTCTAAAAAAATAAAAATAAGCCAAGATTCTTTCCTCAATTTCACTAGTAATGATCAGCAAATATCTTTTTCTCTTTCCTCTCACCTGATCACCGATATCTTTTGGCTGGGTACCCACAGCAACCCTGGCAATCCCAGGAAGGTCAATGAGAGTCAGATCAGGGACCTCTGTGGACTTGATCTCCAGGGTGATCATTTCACGGCTGATCCCTTCTCCCCTCCCAGCGACAGCTACCTGAGCTGCAGCAAACAATTACAAACAAAGGGGGGATTTACTAAAATCCCAAATAAGGGGCGTTATTGGCCGGGTGCATTTGCATGCGTTATCATTTCAGACTTTGCGGGTCATCAACTATGTGTCATTATGCAAATTACTCCAGCCGTATTTTAATGAGAGATTTTGTGTGTTTGGAATGGTTACACTGTAAGAAAACGGTGACTGGCAGCAATGTTGCCTTTTTATTTTATTTTATTTTTTTAAAGTGTAGGGCTTTACACTCAACAAGCTGGCGGTTTACAGCAAACCTTTTCACTGGATGTCTCTTAGTTTCTGCCGGAGTTATAGATGTTTTTCAGGACTGAAATGATCATAGCTACGCTTGCTAGCATTAAGCCTACTTGCACCGTTACTGTCACATAAAATCACATTTCCATGTGATCATGGGTTTTATTTTGAGAAAGTTTTCACTTGCTTTGTTATTCACTGTTTGTTGTAATATATGTTGTACTAATCTATTTAAATTATTAATACAAATTTTAATTGTTAACTGTTAATTATTAATATGTTTTACTTATTTTATGTTTTTCATTTCATTTTTGAAAATCTATTTAAAATAAAGTATGGTAACACTTCATTTGAAGGATCCTTCATACGAGCTATATAACTTCTTCATATGCACCCCACAGCATATTCATAAGCACTTCATAAACATTCATAAGTGCTTATGTCAATGACTGCAAATAGGCATATGGTGTGTTATGTGAACATTGATGCAGCAAGTGACATTACCATGACATACCAAGTGAAATAACATACTTGGCATAATGATCTCATGTCGTTGCACTTGGTAAGTCATGGTCATGTCACTTGCTGCATCAATGTTCACATAACACACCATATGCCTATTTGCGGTCATTGACATAAGCACTTATGAATGTTTATGTAGTGCATATGAAAAAGTTATATAACTCTTATGCAGGACCCTTCCAATGAAGTGTTACCTAAAATATTAATTAAAGTACTGTTGTTGTATGTTGTTTTAATGTTTCTGTAATCTTGGCACCATTGAAAATGAGGGCTCATACCCTGAATGTGTCTTCCGAGAATTAAATAAAGATTGATTGATTGATTGTATCGCTTGTTTGATTAAAATACTAGTTACTCTTGTATAATGTAACACGATTTGCTTCATGATTACAAAATAAATTTTTACTGTTCGTGATGTATGTATCCATGAATTCTCTTCTTGTGTATTTTGAGCGTTAGCTAGAATGGCCCAGTCAATTAGCTCCCATTGTCATGCAATCATTCAGAACGTTCACTTCTGGATATTCCAAACCCACCCGTACGTGTCTTGCTACAATGACAGGTGTCAAATTATCGATTCTGTCTTTTAATACCTGCTTTCCATTTGTGCAAAAATGCACCTGCAAATACCTTTCCCAAAATTCCTTTTGGGCTTAGTAAATCACTTTACACGTGCTAAAGTAATCTATTTGCATGACATCATCCCTCTATTTCGCTAAATAATGTAGGGACACCCAATTTTGCATATTCATTCAGGCTAATCTGCAAAAATTAGAAATCATCGTATCTTTCAATTTTAGCACATGCAATCCTCTTTACACCTTGTTAGTTGATCACCTGGGACGATTTTTCGCGGGTGGTTTTACATGTGCTTTAGCACATGCAAACATTTAGTAAATGGACCCCACAGTGTGTATTAGCTGGTGGTTAATTTATGGATATGCAACACTAGCAAGGTTGACTATGGACTCACAGATTTTAATGGCATATTTATAGGGACAGGTGAGTCCATGAGTGGACGAGGGCTTGAGGGGTATATAAAGGGTGAAATGGGACAAGACTGATATTACTCAACACGTGACACGTTGCTGAGAGACTAACACAACTTTCCACAAATTGATATAATGAGAGGAGAGCCGTGTCATCCACCACTGGAACGAGGCATGTAGGAACTGTGAATCCACAGGGGGGTGCACTGACAATGAGTGTTTGCAAGAAATTTTTACAGGAAAAGATTGTTTCTCCTGACTCATTTTCCTATTGAACTCTATGGAAAAATAAGTCAGGAGAAACAACCCTTCAAGTGATCCATCCATATCTACTGCATATCTGGCAGCAGAGTGATGGTTTGAAGCTCGTTTGATACCGCAGACCCTTGATGATTTACAGGCATTTAGCCAAGCATGGGTTCCATACTATTCCCGTGTAATTTACAGCTCAATCTAGTCCCACCCCCAAATTCCCATAGAGATCCATTGAAATACAGAGAGGTTATAGTATCGCTTGTAAGAGTACCTGAAAGATAGGATAAGATATCAAGAGTCTTTTGACATCCTTTTATACCCAGTCATGATAGCATCACCTGTTTACCTGTGGAATGTTCCAAACAGGTGTTTTTTGAACTTCCCAGCCTTTTTTTTGCCCCTGTCCCAACCTTTTTGGAACATCTTGCAGGCATCAAATTCGGTGTAACCAAACAATTACCTTTCTAGGACTTTAATAACGTCCTAGTACTGTTTTTAGGACGTCCATAGGGGGACATCACATCATAACTTTGAGGGGACTAAAAGGGGACTGTTAGCTGGGTCTGTATCGAGTCAATGTTTTGGAACATTTAAAAACAACAAGCTTTTAAAAAAGTAGCCTATCAATCATGACGGTATTATGAATATAGTAGCTAGTCGGGGATGCAGTCACTTCACCAACAAACAAAAACAATGCAATGAGATCAAGGTTTTGCCAAATCTATGCGACTCAGCTGCAGGTAAAATACAGCATACAGACGAACTGAAAATATCTGTCATCTGTCATTAGAGTAGCTATTACACCAAACAATGAATTCCCTCTGCATCGTCCGAGAATTCATACGGTTTCCTGTTGATGTTCGCCAACTAGGCTACAAAAAAATAAAGCCGACTTCAGCCTTATTCAAGCCTAAATAATTAAAAGTCTGTTTAAATGCATATCCACAAATTCTTTCACAAGCTGCCAGACATATATGAGGCTGACAATTAGCTGAATATACCTGACTAGTCAGTATATTATTTTTGGTTTAATGTTAAAACAGGGACACTTCACCTAAATTTTTATTTAAAAATCTATTTGAATGTGGCAACATGATTTGTAGCCTACATCCTGCTGTAGCATTATAACAAATCTGATGATAAAGACCTGTTCCCTCTCAAGCAATCACTGTGGGCATAATAAGTAAGCATGTTCATGAAACACGATGTCATTCATAGCGATGAAGTCAGCCCCGCCCTTTTTAATAGCTTAAGAGGTCTTCTCATTCCTTAGTAAAAGTTGGTCTCAGCAGCTTTGTGAATAGGTTTTAAGATGAAACTCTTAACTAGGAACTCTCAGTGGTAAGATAAAATGTTTAGTGAATACGGCCCCTAAACAAGAGGCAAAAATCATGGATTGAGTGTTTCAAAAGCATTCATTCATTAAACTTACCAATAGATCTCATGCGCAGCAGTGGGAAATTATTGAGCTAACATGCACAACTGTATTAACAGTAGCCTATAACAGTGGTTCTCAACCCTGGTCCTGGAGTACCCCTGTGTATGCTGGTTTTCATTCCAAGCACATTATAAGGCATTATTTACCCTCTAAAGACACATTATGAAATAGCTATGCACGCATTGAAGATTAGAATTCCCATGCTCACATTAGGCTTATTGTGTTATTTTGCAAACAATTACAAAAATGAGGTAACAACTAAGGTGAATAGGCTCCTAATTAGGTAATTGAACACATGTTCCTTCATAATGTCAACCTTAAACTTATTAACACAATGCAGGTTTGGCTCGTTATCATTTGTTTGTCTTTTAATTCTTCATTATTTACCAAACGGATAGTTTTAGTGGCCATGTGTCCACAACTTAACCAATTATGAGCCTATTAATTCACCTTGGTCTTTAATTTTATAGGTTAAAATATTTTTACCACTCTTTTGAATTGTTTGCAATATGGTACAATGTGAATATTGGACTTTTATTCTTCATGGCATGCATAGCTATCGCTAACATAATGTGGCTTAAGAGGGTAAATAATCCATCTAAACATTAAAAAGACCTAATTAAAATAAATTAACAGCTTGTTATAATTCTGTAGTTGGAACTAAAACCAGCATACACAGGGGTACTCCAGGATCATGGTTGAGAACCACTGGCCTATAACAAGTTTAAGTTAGGTTTGCTTTAAGTTTCAAAAATATCAGTGGGCAGTTACCACCATAGACCATAAAAATATGGACAAAGTCACTGTTACATCACCCATTGCCTTCCCACAGGCTCATAAAAAGCGTTTTCATGCTCCAGAATCAGGCGGAAGTAAAACTTTTCGCCGCCATGTTGTATAAAGAGGCTGTGCAGTAGGGAGAGCCTCTGACTAAGAGGTGCCGCAAACTGCTACGGATTGGTCCACAAAAACTGTTTAAACAGCGTACAAATGACACAGTAACTTAACAAATGGACACATGTGGAGACATTAGATTAAGTGAAAGCACCTATTGCGACTACATGTTCTGGTGAGAAAAATGTATTGACCTCATATTTTTTACCGCATTTAGTACCATTGACTTGCATTGAAAAACCTACTAAGACCTACACTGGAGCCAGCCGTACTGGCGCCAGACTGCAACACTCGCAACAAGACCAGGAAGTGAGCTTCAAAAAGGAAGCCCAGTTTCGGCCCCTTGGTAACTACTAGTAGCCGAAGTACTACAAATACGTACAAATACGAGTAAAATGTATCATATGCTGGTGCATTTAATTGCTTCAGTCTGTCATGGAAAGAAAGAGCATGTTTTGTAGTTTTCCTGAGTGTAGTATGCAAATTATACCCCTCGATTACCTACAAAAAAAATATTGCCAACCCGACCAGGACTTCCTACATCATTGACCTGAACTGAATTTTGGGTAATTCCCTCAGGCATAAAGGGCTTGAAAATTCCATGGGAGATAGCCCTCACACACTTCCCGATTTCACAGTGGGAGCCCTGAGCACTCATGGACTGGAATGCGCCTTTGAGTCCACAAGTCAAGAGAATGGGATTCAGCCAATGTTACTCTTGTATTTTATTTATCAGATAATTTATTACATATTGCTCACATACAATAAGCATTTTTGATGCTTATTTTGACTGCTTTGCAAGCACGCAAAGCTGATGTTTTCTGTGTGTCAGTAAAATACTTGGGATAGCTGCTACGTTATGGGAAGGGCATGCTTTGTCTAATCTGTTTTGTAGTTGCTTTGATGACCTTCTGTATGCACTTATTGTATGTCGCTTTGGATAAAAGCGTCTGCTAAATGATTGTAATGTAAAATATGGTGTGTGTCTCCTAGTTTGATTTCTGTCTGTATAGCAACATTTTATTGCTTCCCATATTCTTTTTCTTCGGTTAATCACAAGCCCACGGGTGAACAAAAATACTGACACTGGAATTGCACTTACACAGCATTTCTAGAATCTTTGACTCCTCTAAACACAGATATGACTTTAATTATCATAAACTGTATAACTGACGCACTCATGGAATGAAAAGGCAGTATCTGAGCATTTGCTATAAAATACCATTTAAGTCCTTACCTTTAAGCAAAAAAATATTTGACAAGAATAAAAGACATTACGGGCACAGCGGTAAAAACATTGGTCTTTGAGACAATGCAGTTCCAAACCGAGAACCCGGGTACGCGCCCGGTTCCTGCCAGATCCGAGTATAGCCGGCGCCTTGAGGGAGCGGCAAATTGGGCGGCCGTTCCCGGGGTGGTTGGGTGGGTCTCGGCGGGGAGGTTTGTCGCACACATAATAGCTCCGTGTAGTGCTGGAATTATGGTCAGGGGCACAAGGAGTCACGCCTTGGAGAAGACGTGGCGATCTCCTTCCTACCGCCAGGTAACAGAGCTGTGTAAAGGCTAATTCTCAACAGTACACAGGGAATTCAATCATACTAGGGCACAACTGGCTACCAAATTGGGAGAAAATGGAAAATAACAAAAGACTTTACAATAAAATGGTAAACAAAACATCCCGTTCCTAAGGGAGTCAGTATCTGGGATTGTTTTTAATAGGCTCATTTGAAACTTTTGCCTATTAAACAAGAAGTAGCTCTTCACTGTATTAAAATACTTTATACCATGGCTTGGCTAAATACTCGATTCTGATTGGCTGGAGGGTGGGCATTTATTTCGTTAAACCGCCCGGCAATGAAGTAGCGCCGGCAACATTTTAATCACCGTTCTAAATCAATACGCCGTCTACGTTATCTGCTGCCAGCGCCATTAGAGTCGACACTTTCATGAATGGTATCCATAGCAACACCAACAGCTGATTAATAAAGCCGGCAAATAACGCTAAATCCGCCGATTTGAAAAGTTTGTCTTCGCCAAATATCTTAGTTACAACAACTTTAATCTAGCAAAGAAGTTTTGTGGTTCGAGGTGCAGTATTTATTCACTTTGGAAATATGAACGTAACATAGTAGGGCTTTACCTAATGTAGCTAATGTAACGCTGACGTGAGCAACGCTGGTTGCAAATGCGAACAAGTTACTTCACAAAGCACGTTAATCTGTATATTAAAAAAACATTTTATCCAGCGAAATGTCTTAGATATGACAATTAACAGTAACAAACTCTATCTACAGTAGGCTATTTTTTTCAGATGTTCCCATCTCATGATGCAGATCGTGAAATGCAATTTCCTTAGCCTGGGCTGTTTAAAATAGGCTGCGTGACCAAAGCATTTTTAAAAGGCAAGACGGAGAGAGGGAGGTAAATTGAGTTGCGGTTTCATGCAATTTTCTTAAATAATTTAACTAATGACAAAAATAACCAAAATTGGTGCTAATTTTATGGTATAGAGTTGAGAAGGAACTATTTGCTTCCATATAGAATCAATTGTTTTCAGAACTACCAACGAGAGGTTTTTGCATAACTACGGACAAAATAGAACTAGTAACGAGAAATAGAAGCAGCAACGAGATGTTTTCTGTTCAAATAGAACTATCAACGAGCAGTTTTGCATGACAACGGCAAACTACATGCCAAAATGGCCTCGGAAGGATATTTAAATTTCAGCTGATAAAGTCGATAAAAATCAATAAATATAAACGTGACTATATAAAATAATTGTTGGTAACCATGGTATAAGCGCAATAATGACCTCGGAGCCGGGCATTACACAGTTTAAATGCCCGGCTCCTCGGTCATTATTGCTTACGTAAACATCAGTAGAGCAGGACACATTACGTAAGCAATAATGACCGAGGAGCCGGGCATTTAACTGTTTAAATGCCCGACGCGGAGGTAGTAAATTGCCCGAGGCGCAGCCGAGGGCAATTTCCCTCCGCGAAGGGCATTTCAACAGTTAAATGCCCGGCTCCGAGGTCATTATTGCGCTTATACCATGGTTACCAACAATTATTATATATAGTCACATTTATATTTATTGATTTTTATCGACTTTATCAGCTGAAATTTAAATATCCTTCCGAGGTCATTTTGGCATGTAGTTTGCCGTTGTCATGCAAAACTGCTCGTTGATAGTTCTATTTGAACAGAAAACATCTCGTTGCTGCTTCTATTTCTCGTTACTAGTTCTATTTTGTCCGTAGTTATGCAAAAACCTCTCGTTGGTAGTTCTGAAAACAATTGATTCTATATGGAAGCAAATAGTTCCTTCTCAACTTTATACCATAAAATTAGCACCAATTTTGGCTATTTTTGTCATTAGTTACATTATTTAAGAAAATTGCATGAAACCGCAACTCAATTTACCTCCCTCTCTCCGTCTTGCTTTTTAAAAATGCTTTGGTCACGCAGCCTATTTTAAACAGCCCAGGCTAAGGAAATTGCATTTCACGATCTGCATCATGAGATGGGAACATCTGAAAAAAATAGCCTACTGTAGATACAGAGTTTGTTAATGTTAGATGTAACTTGTCATATCTAAGACATTTCGCTGGATAAAATGTTTTTTTAATATACAGATTAACGTGCTTTGTGAAGTAACTTGTTCGCATTCGCAACCAGCGTTGCTCACGTCAGCGTTACATTACATTAGGTAGGCTAACGTTAAAGCCCTACTATGTTACGTTCATATTTCCAAACTGAATAAATACTGCACCTCTAACCACAAAACTTCTTTGCTAGATTAAAGTTGTTTTAACTAAGATATCTGGCGAAGACAAACATTTTAAATCGGCGAATTTAGCGTTATTTGCCGGCTTTATTAATCAGCTGTTGGTGTTGCTATGGATACCATTCAAGAAAGTGTCGACTCTCATGGCGCTGGCAGCAGATAACGTAGATAACGTAGACGGCGTATTAATTTAGAACGGTGATCAAAATGTTGCCGGCGCTACTTCATTGCCGGGCGGTTTAACGAAATAAATGCCCACCCTCCAGCCAATCAGAATCGAGTATTTAGCCAAGCCATGGTATAAGTAAGCAATAATGACCGAGGAGCCGGGCATTTCACTGTTTAAATGCCCGACGCAGAGGTAGTAAATTGCCCGAGGCGCAGCCGAGGGCAATTTCCCTCCGCGAAGGGCATTTCAACTGTTAAATGCCCGGCTCCGAGGTCATTATTGCGCTTATACCATGGTTACCAACAATTATTTTATATAGTCACGTTTATATTTATTGATTTTTATCTACTTTATCAGCTGAAATTTAAATATCCTTCCGAGGCCATTTTGGCATGTAGTTTGCCGTTGTCATGCAAAACTGCTCGTTGCTAGTTCTATTTGAACAGAAAACATCTCGTTGCTGCTTCTATTTCTCGTTACTAGTTCTATTTTGTCCGTAGTTATGCAAAAACCTCTCGTTGGTAGTTCTGAAAATAAGTGATTCTATATGGAAGCAAATAGTTCCTTCTCAACTTTATACCATAAAATTAGCACCAATTTTGGTTATTTTTGTCATTAGTTAGATAATTTAAGAAAATTGCATGAAACCGCAACTCAATTTACCTCCCTCTCTCCGTCTTGCTTTTTAAAAATGCTTTGGTCACGCAGCCTATTTTAAACAGCCCAGGCTAAGGAAATTGCATTTCACGATCTGCATCATGAGATGGGAACATCTGAAAAAAATAGCCTACTGTAGATCGAGTTTGTTACTGTTAGATGTAACTTGTCATATCTAAGACATTTCGCTGGATAAAATGTTTTTTTTAATATACAGATTAACGTGCTTTGTGAAGTAACTTGTTCGCATTCACAACCAGCATTGCTCACGTCAGCGTTACATTACATGATACTATGTTACGTTCATATTTCCAAACTGAATAAATACTGCACCTCGAACCACAAAACTTCTTTGCTAGATTAAAGTTGTTGTAACTAAGATATTTGGCGAAGACAAACTTTTCAAATCTGCGGATTTAGCGTTATTTGCCGGCTTTATTAATCAGCTGTTGGTGTTGCTATGGATACCATTCATGAAAGTGTCGACTCTAATGGCGCTGGCAGCAGATGACGTAGACGGCGTATTAATTTAGAACGGTGATTAAAATGTTGCCGGCGCTACTTCGTTGCCGGGCGGTTTAACGAAATAAATGCCCACCCTCCAGCCAATCAGAATCGAGTATTTAGCCAAGCCATGGTATAATGTTCTAAAAACAAGTATGGCTGTTCCATTCGATTCAAGAGTCCCTTGTTATATGTGTGTGTGTATGTGTGTGTTTGTGAGTGCATAGGTAAGGATGAAAGAATGAGGCTTAAAGAATCCCAGCTACCATTTGCCATCAATCACTACTTGTATAAGCA